>JAZBQP010000040.1:0-109072 GCA_038407015.1 Ceratocystis ficicola | reverse complement strand
CAAAGAAGAAGAAAAGAATGAAAGACGCTTATCAGTGTCATAGGCGTCGTCCTCCAGAAGCCCGGGGAAAGGGGAGGCACCAGACCTCAAAGGTACCCCCCCGAGGGTTGTAGGAGGGAAGGTTGTTCTATTTTTTTTTTTTTTTTTTTTTTTTTTTTTTTTTTTTTTTTTTTTTTTTTTTTTTTTTTTTTTTTTTTTTTTTTTTTTTTTTTTTTTTTCGGATTTTTTTTTGTATAGGCACATCTACAGGGCCAAGGTCTCGTTCATCCAAGGTCGCGTGGCCCAATGGCAAGGCGTTTGACTACGAATCAAAAGATTGTGGGTTCGAATCCCATCGTGATCATCACAGACACCACGCAGTGTTTAAATTTACAATTTGCATTCTCTCATTGAGTTTCATTTTTACTTTTGTCTTTGCAAAAAAGGGGTTGGTTCAATATCAGCAATTGTTGAAAATCACATGATGCTATTTTTTTGGCCCCTTCTACGCGAGGCGAACAGCTGGCTGGTGTCATGTCACATCAGTTACATTCCTTGTCTGAGAAAAAAAAAAGGGGATGAAGGACTGGGACTTGGAGGAACTTGAACTTGTACACATTTTACGTCCACTGGGACTTGGAGGACTAGGAGAAGTCTAGCTAGACATTACGTCCATTTATGGCCCAAGGCCTGGCTAAGACTCTGGCATTGTTGTAGCAGTCACGTAATTATGAATGAAAGATCGTAGTGTGAGGGTGCACATATAAAAACACACAGTGGCCTCTCCTCTTCTTGTAACACTTCGTAGACAAGCCAAAAGTACTTGGCTTCCTACTAAATGCCCGCCCGTCCCGTTTCGTACTGAAGAGTTCATCCTAAAATCGGAGCTGCAACATGTCGGTGTTCCGTTTCTCCTGTGGTAGGATGCTCATGTGTTTACCGGGCCTATGTATAATCCGGGTATAGAGTGGCTTAAGCCATAGCAATGCAGTTATCGAGACTCAGGTAGCCTGTTTACATGCATCACCACTTTAGAGCGTCCCGTCTAGCTATGCAACCGACAAAGGATAGCAGTGTGTTTTGCCAGGTCTACGAACTGGTGCCAATGTGTGGTTGAACACCACCTTGTTCCTTTGCTACGCCCTCATCACATATATGATTGCCTCTCTACATATCAGGTAGCAATCACCAAGGCGTAATTACGTCTGTTGCCCAATTTATCACTTTGATCCAAAGTCTCCTGGGGCTATTGGCTAGTATTGATGTGAGTAATTGTTGATGCTGGAAGCCTTTTTGCCTATGATGAAGTCTCTGTAAGCCTCAAGGGGCGTGTTTTAGTAGTTGTAATGTAGCTAGGTGTCCGCAGATCATTGCACCTAGGTTACGCTCTTGGCCTTGGACTGCCTCAGCAACTTCGCGTATGGTACGCTCAACCTAAGCACTTGGGTGTGGCCTGGCTGAACTATCCAATAACTTATCAATTTGTTCACGGGGGCTGAACAGTAAGTGAGAGGCTGTGGAACCGATAAGATACAGGTGTCTATGGAAGTTTCCTGAGCGGAGTGGATGGCTTTGCCGCTGTAGTGCCTTGATCATATGTGCACAGGAGACGCCACAGCATCGAGGGAATAGGCTAGCATGTCTTCTTCTGGGAGAGTCTTTCCTTGCTCTTTAACATTCTACGAGGCCCAATAGGAGTTTTAACTACATGCAGAGCCGGCGCAAACCTTGGCATCCTCGATTGTGATGCGTGATCTTGACTTGGATTGGCCCGATCGTAGCCCGGCTATTTGATTTAGTAAAACATGCTTGATAGTCTTCCAAGTCCCGGGTAGATCTAAGGTAGATTTCCCGAGATGGCTTTTGAACAACGAATGGATGTCTCCGACACACGAGGAACTGAATAGGGCTAGTGATCAGCTCAAGCGTTGATAAGCTTCTCATTCTAGAGGATATGAAAATTGGTCTTGATATAGCCGAATGTTTCGAGATATTGCACCAAATAGCACTTTTCAAGGTCCTTGAAATGCTCCCTGAAAGCTTCTCTGCCTGCTAATTCCATGGTTGTATGCTAGCAGTTGAAGAACTAACTGTAGATAAGTTGCACCACATGATAGTAAATAATCAAAGCTCACTCGAGATCAACAACACTTCCCGCTTTCATTCAGAAACGCAAAAACGGCAGAAAAGACGATGGCGAGCATCAACATCGAGAAGTGGCATTTTGTGTTGCTAGTCTTGCGCATACGATCTAGTAGGAGCAGCCCTGCATGAGACTCGAGGTATGACAACGAATCTAAATGTGTAAATGATACTGCCGTAGCCCGGCTATCTGCACCAAGCCGCATCCAATGCTATATCACTTCTTTATCTGGCTGATTCGCGAAGGCATGCATGGTGCTCTGGCTCTCATATGATCATCGTCCAAGTTTGTCGTCTGGGTTGTGAGATACAACAGCAAATGTCTTATCGAGTTGCAAGAGTACTCCTCCTATGCTCGGAGACGTAAGCCCTGATGTCCTTGGGGCCCCGAACCGGGGCTTGTGAGATTCCTGATGGCTCCATCAGTCCCAGCTAGCTTGCGGTAAACAGAACGAGCGGATAGATACTAGCCTGACTCATAGTTATGTACACTAAATCGGCTGTCTTCAGAGTGTTTTAAAGTCATGTAGTGCAATCGTAGTCTGCCTTTGCTGTCACGGAAAGCCGGTCGCCTGTGCCTTGTGATAATGCCCCGCACTCTTGCATTGCTGAAGAGCTGCGAAATTGATGGCATTTGGAAGCGATTGTAAGCTTCCTATTCCCAAGTCATGGTCTTGTGATGCCACTTGGGCATTTGTCGCCTTAGATGAGGCATCTTGGAATCTGTAATCACATCCAGGAGAGAGAACAGCAGTTGCAGAAATGGATGGTAGCTTACTCAATGCTTTGTAGCATAGCAAATACCTAGCAACAGTGTTGTTGCCGGTGGAGTCGTTGTTATAGCCATCTATGTATTCGCACAAGTCCACAATCATATTTCAGATCAATGGCTGAAGTCTTGAACACGACGAATATCCCTTCCTTTCTACATTCCTTTGCGCAAGGATCAGCCATAGGATGGCCAGAAAGAGAGAGGTACATTGTCAGAACCCCCAGAGCATGGAATGCACTCACATGAATATTTCCAGTCAATTGGAGTGCATGAAATCTGATGCCCGTGTAGCAAAATGATGCCCACGTAGTAATTGCCTACATGCAATACGATTGCCGCCATGTTTGCATGACCGCGCAGGTGTATGTTGTCTGCGTTTCTTTGCTTTCCTTGCCAGTTACCATTCCTCTTTGGAGACAATAAACTAAGCATCGTATTCTTTGCAAGCAGCTTGGGCTAGTTAGTATGCAAATTGATGCATGGGACGTTCATAGGGTGAATGGTGCAAAGTGCCTGTTGGAGGATTCATGACTAAGCGGGGCTGACGTTAGTCAGCAAAGCACACTCAATCTGGGGCCAGCCAATCAGCAGCACGATAATTGGCTGAGAGGGGACGAACTAGACTGGGGAAGAAGGCCTCTTCATTCTCTGAGGGCGATCTGGGTGAAGCTATTCACGATTTTGATTCCGCGGCTATTTTATTGGCATTGATTGAATTTGCTCTACCGAGACACCGTTGCCATTACTTGTCTAATTGAATTGGACTTTAATTTCTGATCTTATCTCGACTCCTGGAGATTTTTCTCGCCTAGAGATTTTCATTCGCGTGTCTCTGCATTCATGATCTCCTCGGCTTCCATGATGCGCCCAGCTCGCATTGCCACGTCTATGGCATTGCAGTGTACGTTTTCTCCCGACTCGCTCTTATCCGATTACCCAAGTCTCAATTGATACCCGATGGTTTGCAGTCCTCCCAAAGCCCGTAGCCAAGGGAACACAACCACCCACAGTCGACACACATCTCGCCCATGAATATGGCCTGGATTTTGCCTCTGCCCGCCAGCTGCCCCGCCCCTCATCTGTACCCAATGGCCAGCTTGCTAACAATCAGAAACCTTTCGTTTAGTGCGGCCGGCCAATGCCTTGATTCCCGGAGCTGCCGTCGCTTCGTCCCGGAAGGCGTCATCTCTGGCGGTCGAGCCCAAAAGCTACCGCCTCAACAAGCCTCGTCAGGAAGTCCTTCTTCCCAGCGAGGAGAAGCCCAAGTCTGTGGTGCAATGGGCACTGTAAGAGTTCACCGCCCACATTATAATCAATTCTGGAGACTTTCCCTGGCTCTCTAGCTGCAGCTTCATCTAAGCTAACACATGGCTCACCTGTTAGGACAACGTTGGACATCATCACCAACTGGGGTCGCCAAGGCTCCTTCTGGCCCATGACCTTCGGTTTAGCTTGCTGTGCAGTCGAAATGATGCACTTGTCCACGCCGCGGTACGACCAGGATCGTCTGGGAATCATTTTCCGTGCCTCTCCGCGTCAGTCGGATATTATGATTGTTGCTGGCACCCTAACCAACAAAATGGCACCGGCCTTGCGTCAGGTTTACGATCAGATGCCTGAGCCGCGTTGGGTGATTTCCATGGGCTCGTGTGCCAATGGCGGTGGCTACTATCATTACTCATACTCTGTTGTGCGTGGCTGCGATCGTGTGGTCCCAGTTGACATTTACGTCCCGGGCTGCCCTCCGACCCCAGAGGCGCTTATGTATGGTATGTACAAAAAGCCTTTGCTTATGTTTAAGATTCCACAGTCCAAAATGCATCTCATACTAACTCTGTGTCAATCAGGTGTATTCCAGCTGCAGCGCAAGATGCGCAACACCAAGATCACGCGCATGTGGTACCGCAAGTAAAGCTCTCTTTTTTCCTTTTTTTTGCCAAAAACGGGAGTCTTTACTCGACTGGCGGCATTATCAACTCCATAATACGCGTGACATGACACGACATGGGAATGGAAATGGAAAAGCAGCACTACGACCGATCAACCACCAGAAGCCTACGAAGGCCCAGACACACAAACAGACAGACTTCTGCCATGCGCAAAACACGACAGATATACACACAACATCATACATTACCAGACCACAACCAGACAACAGCACGTAGTACAGTCGAAGCGGCGTCAAGCGCTGTTTCTTAAATTGGATATTTCCCGAAAATTCCCCAAAGCTTCATTTCATTTTCGTGCTGTGTGTTTTCATATATTTTGTTGTTCCTTTTTTTCTTCACATATCCTTTGCATGGTTCCATCAGGACGCAAGAGGATATGGCCTAGTCATAGCCTAGTCCATGTGAATAGATACATACATAGCTATTCTTGCCACATGTTTCTGGTCCAATAATGATTCATATTCCAATGATGGGTAAAAGATAACGTTAGTTTAACCTCCCCTCCTCTTAATTCACACACCTTCAACCTCGACTATTCAACACAACTGACGAACGGACAACCGACATATG
Organism: Ceratocystis ficicola; assembly: GCA_038407015.1. Taxonomy (NCBI): domain Eukaryota; kingdom Fungi; phylum Ascomycota; class Sordariomycetes; order Microascales; family Ceratocystidaceae; genus Ceratocystis; species Ceratocystis ficicola. Next base: position 103,660 of record JAZBQP010000040.1, on the reverse strand, counting down.
CAAACTAACAAAGAGAGGAACAGAACTAGAAGTGACCACAGAAAGATAAAGAGGAAAGAAAAGAGTGGACGGATGAGAGGTAAAAACAAAAAGAATAGAAAAAGAGAGAGAAAAGTATATAAACAAAAATATCAAAATCATGCCAAGTCCTTGTGAACGAGTAAAACCAAAGTCGCCTTATGACAAAAGCACGCACAACGCAGAAGTGAGGGGAGAAGAAAACATAAGTGGTAAAGGAATGGATAACAGAAAACCATTGGTATCAGCAGCTTTACTCTTGTCCAAAGCCCATGGTCTCTTCGACAGCAATCGTGAGCTTTTGCTGGAGCATCTCTAGACTCTTATATGGAGGTAGATCCAGACGATTGAAGCTGTGACGTCATGTTAATAACTCTGCTGAGCACGGGAGAAAAAAAAGAAAAAAAAAAAAGTAGCAAACAAGTCTCCGGTGGATTCACTTACCATGTGTGGGCCTTGGGAAGATTGTTAACATCTCCGGCCTTCTCAATTGTAAACCTTCTGGGACCGTCAGAGCCCTGCAAGTCCTTGAATCCATTCACTGGAATACGAGATGTTCCCGTGGCAAACTGGAGCAGGCGTGACTTTTGCTCGCCGTCCCATCCCCGAATTGTCTGCCAGAAGAATTGAATAACTTCGTCGTTCTCAGTGTAGCCGCGGTAGTCGGTGTGCTTCTTCCAATCATCCACATCGATTTCAGCAATACCTCCAATGAGCAATTCCAGCTCACGCTCGTCAAATACATTGATAAGATCCTGGGGGATCAGCTCAGAAAAGCCTTCCTTGAAGGCCTTAAATTGCTCCTCAATGCGCTTCTGTATACGCCACTTAACCATGAGATCAACGTACTCTTTTTTGTTCTCGTTGGTCACATCGATATTGCGGCCATCAGGAACCAGATCTTCGACAACGATAGTCCCAAAACGCTCGTCTTCAGTAGAGAAAGTCTGCTCCAGAATGCCATCTGAGATATCGTTGTCTAGTATCCATTGCAAAGAGCGGTGGAAATCGGCGTCTACACCCTCCATGTCAGCCAGAGTAACAGCCTTGTTAAGAATCATCTTGTAAAGAGCTCCAATAAAGAAGGCATCAAGGAAGCGACGGTGGAAAATGGCGAGACCAACAACACGGCCAATAAAGCGGAAGTAGTTGAGATGCTCAGGGTTGATTCCAGAGTGGGGGTTGATCTGAAGGGTATAGTTATCGTGGGCCGAGTACTCGAACAGACAGTAGAACGGGTTGAACATTTCGTGAGATAGCAAGAAGAAGAATTCTCGGGAAAGACCTCCATAATCCAGGCCATCTTCTCCGTCGAACTTGATCATCAATCTCTTTTTTAGATCAGCTGGTGTCTGGCGTTGGATCTCAGCAAAGGAGTCTTCGAAAATGTGCGAGCGTCGAATTTTGATGTGACATTGCCCGGATGTTATCCGCATGGCAGGCTGTGAACGGAAGTAAATGAGCTTTCGGCGGAAGTCGCGCTTGTACTGAGGTACATTTTGGTCTAGAGATGAGGGTAACCGTGGATCATCCCAAGTCGTAGTTTTAGTGTTGTGGTCGACAAAGTACACACGGGCGGTGTTGGTGAGGCGCATTTCCCAGCCACTAGGAAGCGGTCCCAGCTGCGACACAGGCTGTTGCTGTACTCCACTGCCGTTACTTTGAGGGTTGTAGACGCGGATGTACTGCTGGCGACGAGGATCAACCCAAGTGGTTGTGCGTGTGTTGTGGTCAACATAGTATTGGCGTCCCTCGGGAGTGCGTCTCTCCTCCCAACCTGAGGGAAGCTCGCCTGATCCAGCCTGAGTAGTTCCTGACATTAACACATTACCGGCCGCAGCGGCCGCAGCCGCGGCGGTGTTGGGAGGGGGTGTGCCTGCTGAAAATCCAGCCTGCTGTGCTTGAAGGGTGGGAGAATTGGCGCCCGTATCCTCGGGCAGGGTTCTGTTTTGGTGGCGCTGCCGTTCGACCTGCGTAGTTGCATCACGATCCGACTGTGCCACAACGCCGTTTGCATTAGGTCGGTTCCAGCTGGTACTGCGGGTGTTGTGATCGACGTAGTAAGTACGTCCAAGATTGTCCTCACGACGCTCCCACCCCGAGGGGAGGCGGCCCTGGGCATCTTCAAAGGGACTCATCTGGTTAGTGTTTGCAGGAATGCCAGTGGCGGCTCCGTTAGCGCCAGTGCGTTTGGCAGCGGCTTCAGCGGATGCAGAACCGGCTGGTGGTAAAAGAGATCCCGATCCTGATGCCGTGACTTGTTGGCTGTGATTGGGATTCACGGGCTTTGGACCAGGGCCCATGTTAGAAGATGGGCCAGGAGGCCCGCCAGCACCCATCTGACTAGGCGGGAGGGGGGATCGGGGCCGACCGTCGGTGCTCGTGCTCAAGGTGCTACCAGGGAGTGATACACGACTGCTAGATCCAATGTTCTGAGGGGCCGAGGCAGGATTAACGCTGTTGTTGCGATTCGGGGGATTCTGAAGGTTCATAGATAGGTTGAGGATGATTTTGCCGTTGACGACGAGGTTGTCGGCAGCTTTTTTCAAGTCGCGGGTGATCATCTGGTCTGAAATGACAAAAGAGAGAGCGTTAGTGAGCGGTACAGAAGATGGGTTGGGAGAGCAATAGAACTTTCTGTCCTCAAGATGCAGGAAGAGTAGAAAAATAAGCGTGGGCGGGTAGATACAGACGATAGTCACTGGGTGTAGTGCCTATCAATCGCTGAATCAGGGTTTTCTTCGTACCTCCAGCGTCAGCTCCAAAAGAAATGACATCACCAACACGAACATTGATCACTCCGAGAAAACCCTGATCTTTCTTCTTAAACTTCTTTTGGTCGAAAACTTGCACTGCCAAGATGCTATCTTCGCTTGCTCGGCTGCAGTTGGGAGAGAAGACAAGGTTAGACAGGATTCCTGAATATGACACTGGAAGCAAGAAATAGAAGGGCGATCGTCAAATCGTGGAGGGGAGATGTGATTACGTACAAATCAAAGCTTTCGTTCCAGTAAGGGTTCAAAGTGCGCTTGCAAACCCCCGTAGTTTTGGTCTGTTCACCATTAAAGGTAACCACACAAAAGGGATCAGGGAAACCTATGACGACGAAGCTGTTAGAAACCAGGCGACTTATAGAAGCTAACAAGAAGAAGCAGCGGGCTAGGGGGGCGGATTTACGTACGGAAAACATCGCGCTTATAGAGGCCATCAGCAGCAATAACTAGGAGGGCTCGGCGGTTAGAATTAGAGCACCAATGTGGGAGATATGCGACAAAGAGAAGGACTACAGGAACACACCAGTAACGCGCAAGTTCATAGCCCTACGAAAAAGAAAAGAGGCGGCGTTAGCAGATAGCAAAAAGAGGAAGAAGAGTAAAAGAGCAAAAGGGAAGCAAAGTGCAAGCAAGACTGGTGAACTGCAGTATGGACTTACCCTTGCGAGGTAGGTTCTAGCCGAGAGGACATGGCTATAATAGAAGAAACAGCGGTAGTGGTAGCAATAGTAGAGATCGGCGACGTGGCCGTCCGATGGCTTGCGAGTCACTCGAGAGCTGAAGCCGATGAAAGGAGAAAACACGGCGCAAGATGAAGGCCTGAGACGGCGACAGATGTTCGAAATACCGGCTTCGTTGGCCCGTGTTCTGGTCTACTATGGTGAGGATGACCAGATAAATTTAACGAGGAGGGGTAAAACGAACGGAAACTGGCGACTTTTTTTTTTCCTGCGTTGCTTGGCTCAGCTTAGCAGCAAATAGAGTTTCTAGGGTCACGTCACAGGATCAAATTGGCGGGTTTTTTGTTCTATCAAGAAAGGGAAAAAAGAAAAAGACAGCCGTCGTTTTGGTTCAAGCAAGATGGTGATCGAGATGGACTTGCAAGAAGACTTGGGAGCCCTCTCCAAAGCTGACAAAGCGAGGCTACCAAAAAAACGAATTGGTCGCTGCTGATTTGCTAGCACCAGGCGGGTGTGTATCAACAAACACAAACGCTTGGCTTTGTTGTAGACCCTATTAAAATGAGGGATATATAGACGAGGCTGTGGACCAGCAGCAAGGCAACGCAGAATGGACAATGACGCACCACACGACAGAGAAAGAGAACAAGCGCAAAGACACCGAAATGAGCTGGCGGCAGCGGAAAAGAAGAAAGGTGTTCGAAATTGCAGAGAGAAAGAATCTCCAAAGAAGGCGAGCAAAGAATGAGGAAAGAAAATAAATAAAATAAAAAGAGGGACGAAAAGAAAGAGACCTGAAAAGCGTTGTTTTGGGGGTGCCTGGGCTTAGGTTACAGAAGGGGATCAGGCGCTATAAAAAAAGGTCACAGCATTAACGAGGAGGAAGAGGAGGGCAGCTTGACTAGCCGGAAATAAGGGAGGTGGCAACAAAGATGAACAGCGTAGCAGCACAAAGGGAACAGGCAGAGCAGAGGTCAGGAGCAAAGCAGCTAGATTGCACGAAGCAGACGGTAAGGGATATCTAGAATGATAATCGGAAAATCATTGAGGACAAAGTTTACCTAGAGGACGCCAGAATATCTGGTGCGGCTTGGCCAAGACGAGGGAGAGGGACAAATAGTGCATACAAGGGGTTAGAGGCAGTGCAAAATCAGAGAAGGGTTGGCAAGGCAGACAAGACCTGGTATGTTGTGTGTGTTAGGGTTAAAGACCCCACCGCGGCCCCGAAGAGATGCTGTGACTTGCCGCCCGGGTGGTATAGAGCGTTGCCCATCCCCAACAGCGCTGGTTTCACCCATGAGCTAGTGATTGATGGCCTCTTTAGCTCTGTTGGCCGCCGCTTTTATGGGGTCTTCTTTGCTTCTACTTTGCTCTTTACTCCTTCGTCTTCTTTGCTGCCATGCCACCACTGCGCCACGACTGGAGCCGAAAGTCCAGCTGCGCTCTCAAGGAGACGAAACACACGCTGCCGGTAGCTTCTTGGGAGTCGAGCCCTGCGTAGCCATAGGCCCCAAGCTGCGTGGTTCAAAAGCCTCTAACCTCGCCCTAACGCCAGGAGTCACGTGCAGTCCTCTATTTCCCGCCGGTGAGATGACGAAGGTGTTCCGGGGGAAGGAGAACGGAGAAAACGGCAAACGGTATACACAACCGACCCAGCAGGATACCGGGGCCGCCGCGCCATCTTCTCGCCGGCCTCCAAGATGAGTAGCTCATGCGCTGCTCGTCTTCAACACCAATTCAGATCGGGTAAATAGTGGGTCTGTCGCGCTTATGCTTAAACTCACAATCAAGCAGCCGATAGCCGCAGATATGCAGATAAAAGACAGACCCACAAATTACATGAATACAAAGAAGTCGCTATTTTGTTCAGCCTCGTCTCAGCTATGCTTAAGGTCTGTGACTTAATAAACGAGGGCTTTGCCTGAGAATATTCCAATCCACCCATTTCTGTCCTTTTTGATCTTCTACCCGGGCCTGCCCAAAACCCTAGCCTGAGGACTTCTGCCTAGATCCCGCCGTAAGTAAACATTCGCTATTTGCGCGTAGATGCTGCTGCGCTTGGCTCAAACACCTGACCAGTCCGCTGCTGGAATGACGTCGCCGTTCTCGCCATGACCTCTCGATCCTCAACAGCCCCTTCGGATCTAGATGACTGCATATTAGAAAGGAAATCCCATCTATGCCTTGTGGCGCGAGCAAAGGGGACTCCCGAGCGTTGCATGCTTCTTGCGCTAACGTGAAAGCCATGCTTTCAAAAAGTCCAGGCCGCTACATCCAACAATACCTCCACCATCGACGATACCTCAACACTCCAAACCAGTCCCGCTTCAACCTCTACACCTACCAACACCCATATACTAAATTATGTCAGACGGTCCTTCCGCTGGCCCCTCGGCCTCTGCTGCCGCCACGGCTGCGACTGCTGAGTCGGGCAACTTTGACGCTGTCAAGCCCGATCTCGCCGTTGACATGGAAAATCCGACCAATGAAGAGGAGGTGCGCACACAAAAAAAAAGCTGCTACGTGATTTATGCCTTGGCGAAGTGTGCTGTGAAGCAGCTGGCTGATTCGCAGACGTTGTCTGTGCATCGCCCTTTGCGACCAAATACTTGAAAGGCAGAGGGGGTAAAACATAATGGGGACAAGAAAGAACAAGACAGGACACAAAGCTTACTATGGACTTTGGCAACCAATAGGAGGAAATCTCTGCGATGAAGAAGCGCGTGGCTGAGATGGAGGCTGAAGCCAGCAAGCTTCGCGAAATGCAAGCCTCTCTAGCCCAGCAGAGCCACGACGCAAACGAGAGCCGTGAGGACATCGATAGCCGTAGTGTGTTTGTCGGCAACGTCGACTACTCGGCATCTCCCGAGGACATCCAGGCGCATTTCCAGGGCTGTGGCTCCATCAACCGGGTCACTATTTTGCTAGACAAATTCACCGGACAGCCCAAGGGGTAGGTTGGATTCGGTCATGTGCCCAAGGCCTGACCTGACATGTTTCTCCTGCTGTACTCTGCATTGCTAACTCATGTACTCACCATTTCTCTTTCGTCTCCGTCGTGCAGCTACGCCTACGTTGAATTCTCCGAACCCAGTCACGTAGCACAGGCTCTTGTGCTAAACGAAAGCATCTTCAAAGACCGCAACATCAAAGTCACTCCCAAGCGCACCAATGTCCCCGGCATGAACAGAGGCCGAGGCGGCTTCCGCGGCCGAGGTCGTGGTAGCTTCCGTGGAGGATACATGCCCCGTGGCAGCTACCGTGGCGGCTATCGTGGCCGCGGCCGTGGCACTGCGCCGTATTGATTTATGCTTTCTTTACACAACCGACTACTAGTGTGCATGAGAGGAGAGGGGCATAGGGGAAATGATCGGCCGGAGATGGATGACATGAGAGGAGGAGGGGCTTGTGTTTTAGGTTCTGGAGCTGTTTCGTTTTCATGTTATTGTCATATACGACTTGACAATTTGGGGTGCACACGGTTTTTTAAGGATTCACATATACTGTCTACATCACATTAATTTCGTCTGTTTCTTACTAGCGCCGATAGCAATGGAACAATGCAAGGAGTAAGAGTTTGACATCAGGAATAGGGGTAGCAGTCATGGGGGGGGGGCAGAGCTAAACAGCTTGCTTGCTGCATACCGCCTTTTGCCATGATGCATGCATATCGCACACTCCCGACCCCCTGGCCATGAATGGCACATTGAGGCCGAAAAGAAATACCCCGAGGATGTGACTAGAAGAAAGCAAAGGTAAATTGCAATTAAGTTGTCGAGGATCAAGAGGAATCACATGAACTTCAGCGCCATCATTTAGCAGCTGTACAACTCCCGCATGAGACACGCCGAATGCGCTGTAGATATGGCCATCACGTGATACATTACACGACACAAGCTAGGTTATGCCGTACGCTTGAGAGACTTTTACCATGAATTTCTCACGGCTTTCGTTATGGAAGACGCCTGGACAAGACAGGAATGCAAAGAGGACACTGTGCTAGGGTTGCTATGGGTTATTGCGGGCTTAAGAATTTTGGCCCCTTGGACAACTGTCAGCCCCATTTCCACAAGGTGAACATCTGCAACGGTGAATGGATGAATGCCCTATGCAAGGGCTAGTCGCAGACTGGTGGCGGCCAATTTCCCCCGATTTGCTTTAGCTTTATTATAGGGATCTGTAGCGGGAAAGGAGAGGGGAAAGGGATTAGGGCCACCGGGCTGAATGGGGAGGGGAGACAGGCCCTTGAAAGACAGAATAGACAAGGGAGGGGAGGACAGAACAAGGAGGAGGAATGTGTGCATGTGCTCGACTGTTATGTGGAGGGAGACAAAAACAGGAGGTCTTGGTACGTGAGTGCTTGGGGATCTATGCCGCACAATGCAAACGCGAGGAATGGGGGAGGCAGATCAGAGCGAATGAAATGCGCATGATGCGCAGGGCACAACATGAGAACGCTGAGCAATAGGTAAGCAGAACAAAACAGAATACCACAACCATGGCACAGTCAGTCTAAAGCGGAAATGCGGCTGGATACATGAACGAGGCTGGTGCGCGTCTGTTGTGGTGCAAAGGGGCATGAGTGGGGGGGGGGGAGAGGGAGATGGACCAGAAGGGTAAGGTAATACTGTGCTAATACTGCCTGGTTTGGGGAACCAGGAATTGGGGGGAGGGGATTAGCTTGTTCTGTCTGTTGCTGGACTGAATTGTGCGTGTCAATGTCTGTCTATGTCCATCTATTCCCCATGTCCGTGTCCGTATTGCTGTGCTTGCTTATTGGTTGGGTGCGGCCTTGTCGTATTGCTGTGTTTCTTTGCCTTGTTAATCTTATTGTTTGTTTTGTTTAGCATGAGCTGGAGGCTCGGTAAAAAGTGGTAGTGGTCTTGGCGTTGGGTTGTTGGGGGCGTATCCTGACAAGGAAGAAGAAGGAGGTCAGACCAGTCAAGCCGTCTGTATGTAATAAGAAGTAGATGTGTGTGCACATTGACTGCTGGCTGTTAGTGGAACATCCCTTGGGCTTAAGGCTATGTATGCTATGGGCATATGACCAGAGAGTTGCTCCCTTCATTTCGTTTCCAGACTGCTGTTCCGTATAAGAAGCCAACCAACCGCTGCCCTAGAGAACCAGTTTCACTTTCTTTCTCTTTTTAAGCTCACACCTTCACTTCTTCGTTCTACCTGTTCTATAATCATATTTAATCATCACACTCTTTTCATCTTCTCATTTTCGTCCTTTATTTAATATCTTCTACACTACGTTTAATTCCACAGACACAATGAAGTTCTCTACTGCCGCCATCTTCATCGCCGCTTCGGTCGCTTCTGTTGCTGCCGTTGACGAGAGCTGCAACGCCGCCAACATCGTTGAGGCCTGCATCGAAATGACCCAGCCCCGTGTTGACGCCTGCACTGGTAACGACTGGAGCTGCCTGTGCTCTGCCCACACTGACCTGGCTACGTAAGTACATTTGATGCAAAGCTTGAACTGGCCAGGACATCTGATCTGCCATGTCTTGCGATCTCTTGCTAATCCTCATACAGCTGCTACAACAACTGCCCCAACGACCCCGAAGGCTTCTCTGCTCAACAGCAGGTTGACTCGTACTGCGCTGCCGCCTCTCAGTTCCCCACCAGCACTTCTGCTTCTGGCGCAGCCACTGGCACCGGCTCTGTTGCCACCGCTACCACTACTGGGTCGTCTCGGTCCTCCAGCACTGCTTCCGGCTCTAGTTCCTCGGCCTCAGAAACCGCCTCTCTCGAGACCACCGGCGCCGGTGCCAAGATGGCTATCTCTGGTGCCGCTATCGTTGCTGCCTTCGCTGCCCTAGTTTAAGATGGAAATTCTCTGTGAATGGTTATCATGGTTATGTGAATTTTTGAGCGTTTGAATTATTATTGCACATTGAAACAAATATCTAATGACAAATGACTCGCGACAAATTATATTCCGCTGATCTATCCTGCTCTATGTCTGGCTTACCATCCCTTCAAATCTCACACATGAGAAACAACCCATTGGCGCTGTAGTTTAATGCCATGCTGCCCTTGTAACCTGACAGCGTTGAGATCAGTCTCCGAACCATCAGTGCCATGAGAGTTCCGCGACTCAGTGCGGGATGCCTTGAGGTTGTGGCCGATCTGCATCTCGTCATCATCGTCGTCGAGGTTGGTGCCTACGGCAAAAACATCGCTTTCCAAGCGGCGAGCCCGAGCCTTGGAACTGGCGAGAGCAAAGTCATCGCGCTCATTTGCCTGTGAAATCTTGTTGCTAATCCCCTGTCGCCGTCCAGCACAACGAAGGTGAGTTGCTGGCCGGAGCATGGGAAGTGAGATGCAGAGAATGCCAAGAAGCGGCTCAGTGGCTGACAGGAAAGAGGCATACACCATGGTGCCGGTGAGATTCGTGTGGATTTTGAGCTTGGTAAGCGCAACAAGACGCCATACCGATACGACAGTCACCAGCAAACCGATAGTTAAGACGGCTGTCAGAGCGACTTTCATCCCCAAGCGGGCTTTGAGAGACCAGATTGTGTGGATGGGAAGGACCAGAATCATGAGATCGGTTACAGCGTTGAAGCAGCCAATGGCAATGAAGGATGCTTTTTGGCTGCCACAAGTGCCTGGTGTGTTGGGATCAAAGGCTGCCTTGAAGGGGCGGCAGATCAAAAACACCTGCAGAATGTTGCCGATTGACCAGAGTAGCACAAACCAGATAGTAGCTTTGGTTGCGGACTTCAAACTGCGGTTGACAAAGACGCGGAAGTAGAAGAACAAAGCCGAGAGTTTGATGCAGAGGGTGCTGGTTGCAAAAACAAGCTCGTAAACAATGAGGAGCTAGGGTGCAGAGAGAAGAAACCCGAGACGTTAGACAAAGACTCGTAACATAGGCCATCTCTATTAAGGGAAGTAAGGAATGGTGCTGTATCGGGGGGAAGAGGAGATGTAGTTGGAAGCGGCAGGTGGGACAAAGTTTAAAAAGGCAGGAGCGGCGGTGGTCGAGTCAGCTTTGCGCACGGCAGCTGCCGAATAGAGAAAGCGGGTAGTGAAGAATAGGGCAGGTAGGACACTGACTGGAACAGACAAACAGGCAAATAAGGAATGAATACCTTAAAATAGAACTACTAGGACTAAGTTGTGGTGACATGACTGGGACTCATTGGTATAAAAACTGTAATTACTTACTCGCAGTATAAGCGGCAGATTAACCATGGTTTCTGTGGCGGGGTAGCCAGCACCAAGAGAAGAATCTGTAGGAATGTGTTAGGGTCTTTGTAAGCCAGTTTGAGCCTTGGCCTCAAGCTTGGGTTTCTGAATTTGCGATGTGAAGATTTAAAGGTGTTACATACACTAAAATCAAGTCAGTAGGTTGCACACAGCTGGGGGAACACAGACCATCCATCGTATGGAGGAGCTACAAGTTTTGACACTTGCATCACCTCAATATCATCCCAAGAAAAACTTACTAGGCCTTGGACAACTAGCATGACGAGTGCCTGCGGAAGAGCAATACACACGAAGAAATCGTCCAGTCCAAAGTTGGAGGGACCTTGTTGTGTCTGCACACGACTAACCACACGAAGCACAACAACAACCACTGTGAAAAAGCCGAGTACACAATTGATGACTAGATGGTCGCGAACAATGTCCTTGGGCTTCATGTACACAAAGTGAACAGGCATAGACTCGGCGCGATCAATGAGGGTGGAATACTGGTGCGTTGGCTGTTGGCCGAAGAACAACAGGACCCGCTGAGCAAGGTACAAGAGAGACTCCATCGCAGAGATATGGAGAGGATGGAGGAGCCGGGAGAACGAGGGGACAAGTATCAGGCTTGGTGAATTTGGGCGGTGATAGCAAATGAGGAGTAAGAAGAGAGAGAAGTTGACACTGGAGAAGAAGCTGGAGAGAGGAGGGGAAGAGGAAACAACTCTCGATGCAAGGCGTGCCGACTCTAAGCTATTTATGAGGGGATAGACACTGAGGAGAGCGACCGATGGGATACGTCTGGGAGCCAGTATCTCTGGCCAATAAAGAGGAAGACAAACAGAGAAACGAATTGTTAACCGGCCAAAAGGACCCTTGGGGGGCTGTCCAAGAGTCACAACGGGAAAAGAAAGGGGAGGGAGGAGGGAGATGGCAGCTATTCAGCTAAGAATCGAGCTGGATCACAGAGCAGGAAGTCGAAATGTGACAGAGGGGAAGCTGTGAAGAGCAGGATCAACGGAAGAGAAGTGACAGAATAGAGTGGTGAGCATGCACATCGAAATAACGACTTGGGGCCGGTGGTCGTTCAGGCAAGGTGTTTCAATAGTCCAGATGTTGTCTCGGATCAAACGAACAAGACCAACACGACCAGGCCAGAAGGGGCGAGTCGTGCATGCATTTTATATAGAAACTCGAAAGATAAATAGGATAAGCAAACGGACTAGGAGAAGCTAGAAGCAGAGATAAATAGAGAACAACGGAGATACATAAGTAATGCTAGCCACTATGCAGGAGTGCAGAATAATGTGCTGTTTGCCGAGAAGTCAGCAAATGATAAGCTCACTTTGTGTGCCTACCTTTCTTCACCGGGAGGTTGTAGACGTAGTCTCCCCGGCGTGTCAAAAGATTCCACAAGCCCTGGTAATTCTTGCTCATGTAGCTGTGTAGAAAATCTACCCTAGGATGCTACTCACTTATTGCCCTCCAGCCCACAGTGAAGCCCACGGCTGACTAGATAGAAACATCAACGCTTAGCCCGACATTTGAGAAAGGTCGGGGCGGCTCTTCTCCGTACAATCAAATCGTGCATGTTGGGTATTTTTACATGTGTAGCTACCACTTGAACCAATAGGATGGAACTGAGAGGGACAATAACAAGACAGTAAAAAAAAAAAGAGACGAGAAAGGACTGGGACGACAGGATAGGATGGGACAGGGGAAGACAGGGCAGGGCAGGGGTCTGATGAAGACGTGTGAGTTGTCTACACAAACGTCTACATGGGAAGTGGCATTCGCTCAGTGCTTTCTTTTTTCCAGTGTGGTGTTTTCTCTTGTTTCCGGGGCTCTTATTATCCCGGCCCGTACCGGGCAAGATGATGCTGGCGTATTAACCGGTTTTGGTAGCTGTTTGGCTGGAGCATTACAGAAACCTCAACTGATACCGAGTTTGGGCCGGGAGCAAGATGGAGGTGCACGCGTAGACAAAGCCTGACCGTGGGAGCCTGCGTTATGGTTTAGAGTTGACAGCCTGTTTGCCATTTGCCCAAGTAAACTCGCAGGCTGAGCACATTGTGAGTATATCGGGCGTCCCAATTTATGGTTCTGACTGTTAGTGACTTGTCGATTCTCTGCGTCATTTCTTGTGGCCCAGCCTGAATTTTGCAGCTAGAGAGTTTAGTAGATGGTCACTTACAATAGTCACCACTATAGCCACCTGTCGTATTTGCTATTTCTCCTCCCTAGAAGACCTGTTGGTGAAAAGGAAGCAGGAAGAGACAGGCCTGGCCTTGGCTTAACTGACTTCCCTTCAGCGGAGGAAGCTTGGCAGGAAATGCTGCACAGGAAAAAGCAAATACGGAAACCTTTGCTTGGATTATCTCCGGCTTGTTTTATTTCTTCCTTTTTGTACCGGTTCTTGGTATTCGCGGAGCCGACTTGTGGAGAAGCCAACAAGCCTGCTGGAACATGTAGTAAGGGCTGTGTTATTTGTATGCCAACGGAAGTGTACAAGGACATATGGATGCCTTGACACATAAGTGCTGATGCTCTGATGAGCTGTTACTATGCTCATGTCACCAACTACTGGTTATCATGTAGGCAGCGAGTTTCAAGCCCGCGAATTGCTTTTTGCTCTGATCCCCTAGGCTTTGCCAGAAAAAGAAAACACACTGTTGACAAACCAGTCCTAACAACGAACACGTCAGCTTTTGTGCTGTGTTTATTCCCGGCTGGCAAACGCAATATCACAAGCCCCAGGGAGGCGAGATGGAGACTCCCAAACGGAGCGGCTCATAGACAGATTCATGCACTCAAAACAGGTAGTTGGAAAGAGGAACAAACAGGAAGAGAGAACAGAGCACCATACACAGGAGAGATAGGCTGTGCATGTGGATGAACAGAGAGATTGTCCACACCAATATCTATATCTGCGTGTTTACGCACATAGCGCTATCAACAAGAGTGACGACGTCCTGCTACACATTTTCCATTCTTCCGGGCGACTAGATGCCAACTACAACTACACATGGCCCGCCCCGTTCCCCAAGCTGTGTAGGCGACTTCGCCCCGTCCCTTGCCCTCGGCTTGTTTGCTGTGTCTACCAAGTGAAGATACAGCAGGCATATGGGCGGGTCTAAGGAGCAAGACACAAAAAAGGTGTGAGACAGGAAAGGACAGGAGGAGAGAGGGTAGCCCCTAGCCAGAAACCTACGCTCTCTGGGCGAGGGCTCTTGCTGCTAGTCGTGTACTATGGAAGATAAAATGACACATGATGTTTTACATTCTGCAGTGACATGAAGTACAGGAGTGTTTGTTGCAGGCTGGTTTGGCCTTGTTTTCTTTTTTTCTTTTTCATCACCCCTTATTTTCTCACTACTACTCTATCCCCCTTTGCTACTACTGCTGCCCTCTTCGTCTCCATATCCCCCCTCTTGACCATCTCTCATCACACGATTCTACCTTAGGACTAGTCATTCTCCTACCGCATGTAGCACCCTCCGGCATCTCGCCTTCAAATCACCTTCCTCTTGGCGGTCGACTTAGACCCCGTGCCTGCAACAAACAGCGCCTGTAATTCAACAACACTGCTGTGAGTCTACTACCGAAGATCAGTAAAGAACATTCTAATGCTGTGGCATTGAAATGGCACCCGCCTGACCCGTGAGCTATAACACAGCTGGCTACCAAGACTAAAGCTAGTCTGTTCGTGGTGCCTGTTTTGCCCGGCTGCTGCTTTGGGGACGCCGTTTGCTCGTGATTGGCAGCTGCTGCCAGCGTCTTGTGGCTTTCTGGGATCCTCCAAGGGTACATTTGCGTGTGTTATACTATGACTGTTTGTGATCCTGGCTCTAGCAGATGTCTGTATTTTTGTCCTTCTCCCTGCCTATTACTGCTGCTACTGCTGCTGCATGTCTGCTTGTCTCTTTATAGCATTGTGCTTTGCATGCCCCATGTCCTAAATCCATGACCCCTGGCAAATCTTGGCCGTGATTCGCTGTCTCGCCTCTTATTCTGGCCACTCAAACAGCATCCGATAGCTAGCTACTACGATAAATGCCTGGGTCTTTCCCCCCCTCACTTGTCACGGCTTCCTGCACCAAGTCTTCCTCCCTCCCTCTGCTTTGCTCGGCATGCCGCATCAACCTCCAAGTCTCGCAGCTTTCCTCATGGCTTGGAGAGCAAGGGCCTGCAATGGCACTGTATTTACCTAGGAGCTTAGGCTCTTTGCTGGTTGATTCCATCTAGCACTGGCTGTTAAAAGCGGGCAAGGGTGCCATCTTGATTTGAATGCATGTTGTGTCTAAATTGCCTGCCAGTTGAGCTAGTGTGACTGTCTCAAACAAACTTAGACAACAGATTGAACATGTGTGCACATCAAAATTACCGCCAATTTGTTCTCTAGCGGTCTTAACAGAGCACGCAGCAGCATATGCGCTGTCTCATTTCCCTCAACCCGGGAGCTGGCCGGTTCGACTGTGACAGAGATGTGGCAATTCGGACACATCATGGACAAACAGCAGGCGAGGCAATCTAATAGTCTCAAGCCAGATAATAGGGTTAC
The DNA here is from genome assembly GCA_038407015.1 of Ceratocystis ficicola. NCBI lineage: Eukaryota > Fungi > Ascomycota > Sordariomycetes > Microascales > Ceratocystidaceae > Ceratocystis > Ceratocystis ficicola. Next base: position 88,424 of record JAZBQP010000040.1, on the reverse strand, counting down.
CTTTGACGTCTCAATGGACCCCCGTGATTCATGGGCAACTATGAGCCTACATGATCCCTGTCCTGTAACTAGAGCCTACGGACCAAGTTCGAAACTTGCTCTTTTCTGCCCACATATATGTATTCTTTTGTGGCAGCAGTATAACGTGTGCTCCTTTCTACTCGGTTGCTTTGTTACTATGATGCTCTAGCTTGCCATCGACTTGTTCTTAGCAAAACTTCCTTCCCTTCGTGTTTGGAATGCTCCCGCCCTGTCGATTAAACTATCTTCCCTCCGTCTTTTGCTTCGTCTTATTGTCTTGCAGTATCTCTAATTCCTGCTCTCTCATTCCCCCTTGGATCATCTTCTCTCTTGACTTACTTGCAAATTCTATCTTTGGTTTTCCTTGCCTGCCATCTCTAGCTCTACTCCTTCCTCTCTCCATGGTGCCTCCCTCCTGTTTTGCATACGGCCGTTTCCATCAAGTCTGGGTCGGAAACTGCTACCCATCATCTCTATACCTAGAGTCTCTCATCTACATCTATCTGCTTTTGGCCCGGGGGGGGGGTCTGCCTCTCTGCCCACGCTTCAAAGTTCTTATAAGCCCTCCTTGTGGCCCTTTTCCTGCTCCTCCATCTTTGACCCGTTCATCTCAGTTTCAAGTCTTCTCCCAACTTACACACTCTGCCTCCCTTTTTCTTTAGCCTTTGCTTTCGTTCTATTACTCAAATCATGTCTGCATCTACACCCACCTACCAGTCTTCATTTGACTATGTCATTGTTGGCGGTGGCACAGCTGGTGTAGTTGTTGCCGCCCGTCTCTCCGAGGACCCTAACGTCAGTGTTCTTGTCGTTGAGGCTGGTGATGACAAGACCCAAGATCCTCTGGTTTTGACGCCAGGCTTGGTGGCTGGTCTTTACGGCAAAGACGAGTATGACTGGAATTTCATGTCTCCCCCACAGGCAAGTCTTCAATCTAGTCTCTATTGTGTCTATTGTTAGTGCATTGCACACTCTATTGGTCTATTTTCCCCGCCCCATACTTCCCTCTCTCCCTTTTTGTTTCTTGTCTCTTCCGCTTGCGTTGTTCTTCTCTCCGCCCTTTTCAAAACTTTTACTCCCCCTTGAGCTTTTGCATAATCCCAAAAATCAAGCTTCCCTGCTCCAGATCTTCTCGTTCCTTCCTAGCCGTCTAGGCACAACAACCGCAACCTCCCCTCCTCACTCAAAACCCCTGCCGGTTTAGCCTCCTTCTCGCTTTACAGCGCTTGCTATCCCTGCTATTTGCAATCTTGTTACACAGACTTGGACTAACACAACTGTCTCTCCTCTCGTTAGGAATCCCTTCATGGCCGTGTTATCAACCAGGCCCGTGGTAGAATGCTTGGCGGCTCCTCAGCCTTGAATTTCACCATGGCGGTCTATCCCAGCAAGCGGTCTATCGACTCGTGGGCAAACCTGGGCAACGACGGCTGGGATTTTGACCATCTTGCTCCCTATCTGCGCAAATTTGCCAGCACCAGTGACCCTAGTGAGGCTGCTGCTGAAACTATCCGCTGTGAAAGCTACTACGACGGCGAGATATCCGAGAAAGAGGCCGGCCCTGTAAAGCTCGCTTATTCTAATGGATATGGCCGCATGAACTCGGCGTGGATGGATGCCTTCGAGAGGCTTGATCTAAAGATGACTTCTGATCCGCGATCGGGAACTGCCATCGGCGCTTTCCAACAGCCTGCGTCCATCAACCCTGAAACGCGCCAGCGGATGTTTTCCGCTAACAGTTATCTGACCCCCGAAGTGCGGGCTCGCCCTAACCTAACGGTGATGACCAATAGCCTCGTTTCCAAGGTTGTGTTGGACAAGGGCGAGGATCGCGGAGAAGCGGTTGCTACTGGTGTCATGATTCGAGGCGCTAGTGGCCATGTCATCGAGGTCAAGGCTTCCAAGGAGGTTATTCTTGCAGCTGGTACCCTCCAGTCGCCACAGATTCTTGAGCTTTCTGGGATCGGCGGTAAGGGCCTTCTTGACAAGCACAACATCCCTGTCATCGTTGATAATCCCAATGTGGGAGAGCGTGTGCAGGACCACCCCATCGTCTGCCAGAGCATGGAGGTCGTCGATGGCATCAACTCGTCTGATGTGCTGCGTGAGCCCGCGATTCTTGGTGCCGTCATGGCCATGTTCCAGGACGGCAACAAAGGCCCCCTTGGCGAGAGCATCATTTCTACTGCTTTTGTGCCTGCTGCTGACGGAAATGGGCTTCTGCCGGTCGAGGCGCGCAAAGAAATCCTAGACAAATATGTCACCGGTTCAGACCCCACATACGCAGAGATCCGCAGCATTATTGAGTCTGAGAAGGAGCCAGCTTATCAAATGATGGCGTTCCCTGGCCAGACCAACATGAGCCCCAAGCCGGCCTCGCTGCTCGATATCATTACTCCAGCGCAGCCCGAAACCTGCGTCACCATCATGACAATCCTCAACCATCCCTTTTCGCGTGGTACCTGTCACATTGTTTCGCCAGACGTGGCGGTCAAGCCTGAGTGGAACCCGCATTACAACTCCAACCCAGCAGACATGGAAATCCTGGCCCGAGGAGTTCAGTTTGCTCGAAATCTGACGACGGTGGAACCGCTACGGAGCATTTTCAAGGCTGGCGGCAAGTGTCTACCTGATATCACGGGCAATTCACTGGAAGATGCCAAGGAAGTTGTGCGTCAACGCCAGATTTCCGTTTTCCATGTTTCTGGCTCGTGTGCCATGATGCCCCGCGGAAAAGGCGGTGTCGTTGACAGCAAGCTCCGGGTTTATGGAACTAAGAACCTCAGAATCGTTGATGCCTCGGTGTTCCCAGTCGAGCCATTGGGTAACATCCAAACCACTGTATATGCGGTGGCTGAGAAGGCTGCAGACATAATCAAACTTGAGGCATAAGCACAGGTGTTGAGGAACTGATCATAGTTTAATGGGTTGTCTTAGGAACAAGTAGATAGATAGTCTCAACCAAAAGTGGAAGAAAGTCATAAAAAGAACACAGTAATTTACATTGTTGTCCGCATCAAAAAGGTACTCCGTGCGAGCTGCGTAATCTGGGAATCGAACCCAGGGCTAATCGAAATCATTACCGGATGGCAACGATTAATGTTACCACTACACCAATTACGCGATTGAACGGTTCGTCCGCTTCGTTGGGCGCTTACCAGAAGCTAAATGGTTAATCTATCTCAGAAAATCGGGGAAAAAAAAAAACCACATGAGCCAAACGAACCACTAACCAAGTTCCCAGAAAAACAAATAGACTAGAAACACGTAGTCTACACTCAACCAAGAGACTATGTAGATAAGGCAAGAAACAATTTTCTGCAGTAAACCGACACAGCCTAGCAGGCAGAGGCAGCCTACAGAGATAAACAGTAGACGCGAGAAAAAAAGAAGGACGTACACAGAGGAGGAACGGATTTAGATGTATCCTGATAGAGCCGAGGCAAATTCGACAATAGAAGAACAAAGTCTCTTTGTAACTCTTTCGGCTGCTCTAAACGTGTACCCACACTAGCATGATGATGATATCCAGGCCCTTGGACGCAGCGCCGTCATACTTGAAGCTCCACATGCCATCCTGAGCATCATCCCAGTATGCAGCAGTGGCGCTGTGCATGCCGCGGCGACCACCCGAGGACTTGTATTCTTTCTCCTTGAGTTCAGCGCCCTCCTCGGTCTCGTCATCGTCATCGTCATCATCTTCGCTGGGTGCCGTATGCTGCACAATAGAGCTGTTGCAGACAAACTTGTATCTGGGGTTCTTGCCCTTCTTCATCGCCTTGGTCTCCTCAATGCAAGTTTCGAGAATGGTGTTCTATAGTCCGAAGGCGTCAAGGTAGTGAAATTAGTATAGGAAACTGGCATTGCTTGGAAGGATGTTTCGGTCTGTCAACTGGTGTGCTGACGGTATGTAGACGTCATGATTCCGTTGATTTGTTACACAAATTGACAGCCGGGAATTTGCGCGTGTTCTCACATACAATGATGGTGTTGTTCCACTCGGCAGTCTTGGGATGGTCGTAGCACTTGGCATTTCCGATAGCCTTCTCGCAGGCCTGATTGAAGTAGAAAAGAGCATGTTAGTATCCAAGTGCATGTAGTATCTTTGGTTTAGGGCGAGGTGAATGGATAGCCCAAGCCCAAGTCGTTGTTATCCAGTAGCTTTGGCGACATACCATAGTGGCAATCTCCGTGAGGCGCGAGACGGCAATGGGCTGTATTAGACAAGGACGCATGTTAGTAAACAGAGGGTCATGTCATCATTGTATGGTGCAGAGCCTTGCGACACACAATGTGCGCGCCAATGAAGACACTGATATTTGATGCGTGTGTCCCCGTGCTATATTTGCGAGCAAGTGTGGCGATACACGAACAAAATCAATTTTAGCGAAAAGCCAGGTAGCAGCAGCTAGTTATATCGGTATCGACGTTGATGACTCTGCACAAACAGAACGGAAGCAATGAAGGACGCTACAACATACAGCCTTCTTGGTAGTAGCCATGGCGTCAGAGGACATGATAGCAGGAGGGCCAACGGAAATAGTTGAGTGTCAATATTGCGGATTATAGAGAGGATTGGCGGGCTCGTTGTCGTGCGTGCTGTCCGGCCTGGGGCTAAATTTAATTGTGTCTAGAGAGCGGGTACAACGAAGTTATGGTCGATGATGGAGGTTTGGCGTCAAGTTCCAGCAGAAAAGAGATAAAAGGAGATAATATGAAGGAAAGAAAAAAAAGAGAAGCGACGTTCAAAAGCGAGAACACGAGGGATTGGAGGAATGGCCTTTTCTACTGGCTGAGGGTCGACTAATGGAGGTTTTTGATGTGTACTTTCATTTAGAGGGATGAGAAAGGCCAGGCACGGCTGAGACAAAGCAACTAAAGCTAGTAAACAAGCCTAGCCAATCACACGACACAAATTGGGGAGGGGAGAAAAAGAAGGGCCAAAGGGCTAAAAATGGGTGTGAGGAAGCCGCGTTGTGGGGCGCAGGGGAGAGATAACAAGAAAAGTAGGGTTGCATTAGGGTACGTCCACACGGGGCCGTCAAGTCGTCAAGCTTCCTTTGATCCTTAATAAAGCTGGCGTCCATTCTAGGGAAGGCAAGCGGCATTTGTGGCATTTGCTCCTTCTTGCATGAACTTACATACTTACTTTCAGCCGAGTGGATCAGATATAATAACAATCTCAACATCTAGCGTCCGCGTGCGCGTTGACGTTAGTGTGCATAGGTAGACAGCGCCATGCGAAAAATGTACTCACGCACGTATCTCCATGTGCGTGTCTGCGTGAGTCAGGGGGGGATAAAAGTAAAATAACAAGCAGGGCTTTTCTTTTGCTCAGCCTTGACCAAGTTGTCAGTGTGTCTCTGACAGTTTTGTCTGTCAGCATCCGTATTTTGAGTAAACTTTGTGAGGGAGTCAGTGATTACTTGGCCAGGCAGGCGGCCTTGACGTAGGTGCAGCAGCCAAGCTACTCAAGACGTGCAAGATTAATTAATTGCCAGGAAGTCGGATGCCAAAAACAACAAGAACCAAATGCTAGACTCCTGATGACGGATATCTAGCCAATCACGAACCCACATAGTTCAACGTGACATAAGCTAGCGCAGTAGCTCTTGCCTTTTTTCTCTCCTTGCTTGCTTGGGGGAAGGAGCAAGAAGTGAAGAAGATGCAGACAAGTGTAGTTGAGCATGAAGCAACTACCTGTGGCGCGACTGGAGAAAAGCACCAAACATTGCGAAAGCTTGAATAGCTGGGCACTAGCAACGTAATAGACACCATGATAGTTATTTGCGAACATTAAATCTCGCACCAAAAGCTTCCTTCATTTCCCTCCGTCGAGTTTTTTCGCTCTGGATTTTTGTGAAAAATCGCATTGCCCAGCGTTTCGCCTCTTTGAGCAAGCGCGCAAGGAGCCGTGCCTTCCTTCCTAAGAGAGCAAGAGAAAAATAAAGCTAGAAGAAGTCCGGACTTTGTACAAGCTACTAAATCTTCTTCTTCTCCCTCTTCTTTTCTTTCCGGCCACATCATCATCACGACAATCGTCGAATTCTTTTTGATCAAGTATTTTTTTCCTCACCAGGCCTTGCATTTTCCATAAATCTATCTATACGGCTATTCTTTATTTCTTTGAGCTGATATCCGGCCCTTGAAGTCAAAACTCCCTCCCTCCTTGAGGCTCAAGCAGCTTTTGACGAAGCAACAACCCTTTGCCTTATTTTGCTATTTTTCATCGCGACCGCTACGGATACGAGTCACGTTGGGCTCTTACTACCACCGCACAATCTCACCGCTGTCGTCATTATCCCATTTGCTGTTTATATATAATCGCCCCTCATGTCTACTCAGCCTCTTCTCCAGACCGCTCCTGGTACGTCCTTGGCTCAGCCAACACTACGCTCAAATCCATGCTGGGTCATATTCTGTCTCTAATAGTCTCTCTCTCACAGGCAAACGCATCGCCCTCCCTACGCGTGTCGAGCCCAAAGTCTTTTTCGCCAATGAGCGCACTTTCCTTTCGTGGCTCAACTTCACCGTTGTCATCGGAGCCTTGGCCATTGGCATGCTCAACTTTGGCGATCGCCCGGCTTTTATATCGTCCTTTATGTTTACGGGTGTTGCGATGCTGACCATGGTTTACGCTCTTACGACGTATCATTGGCGTGCCAAATCTATTCGTATGCGCGGCCAAGCAGGCTTTGATGACCGTTTCGGCCCGACGTTCCTGGCCATCATTCTCATGCTTGCCATTGTTGTCAACTTTGTTCTCCGGATATCATATGATAACTCATCTAAGCACGTTGATCCTCAGGCCTAAACCATGTCTAGGTTGCCTTGATGTCCACACTGTAGCCGCGATATGCGACTGTTCTTTTCTATTGGGCCTCTCTATACCACTCACTCCTCGAGAGTGAAAGCTTTGTTACAAACTTTGGGTTAATATGCCTTTGGACTATATTCCGGTGTATCACGTATTTCCATAGTGTTTGTCGTTGCCTTCTAGGGCTTGCAGCAAAGCGACCGACCTTTGTGTGCTTTTTCTTTTTTTTTTTTCACTCATGTTTCGTTGACGATATAGCCAAAACTTCGCTCTTGCTTTCTTTTCCTTTCGTATTTAATATTGTGTCTATGGTGTCTATGGTCTGGGTATCTTGTAGTTTGTCCGTCCTTCTAGTGCCAATTGCTTTGAAAATACTTGGTTATGCATTATCATGTGTATCCTATTCAACGGTATCCTTGCTTGACTGTATACTGATATGTCGAATGTTCCGTAGCTCTGGTATTGGCGTGGTGGAGAGGAATATACTGAGCGACATAGTGAGCCGTGTGGGTTCTGGGGGGTTTGCTGCCTTATCGAATCGCCGAGCAGTTGATTCGAAGTAGTCATCTTCGTCATCTTCGTCATTACTATTATCGTGGATGTCTTGTGCGTCTGGTTCCTGAGCTGCTTGTGCGTCGCTGCCTACTGACACAGCCACTATTTTCTCAGCTCCACTATTCGGCTTTATTAGGCCTGCACGCCTGCCGAGCTTTTTTCCCTTGGGTTTGGAAGCGCTTTCAAACAGCCGATTGTATTGTACCCAAGGCTTGCCCTCCGCCGCCATAAGACATTTAACTTTCTCGGCTATTGAAATCATTTTGCCGACATCACCTGGCCGCGCGTGTAGAAGGACTAAAGCGGGCCGGTCCGTAACGTTCCCATTATTAGCTGCGGATAGGTGGTTCAGCGCGCGGGTGATGCGAGTTCGCAGCTGTGATGACGATATGACAGAAAGCGTAAGAACAGAGTATTTGGCGGACAGTGTCGAGAGAAGCGGCTCATGGGCGGTCATAGGTAGAGGCGTTGAGGGGCCGTTGGTCAGAGCGGTGGGCTGTTGTGGCGCAGACACGGCGGAGCTTTTGTCCTCTGTAACTTGGCCGCCAGCAGAGTTCTCTTCAGCATCGGGCTGAAGCCTTGGCTTCTTGGCACATGGAGGTGTGCTTGAGACGTGTTTTCGTTTATTGGAAGTAGAGGCGGACGCCATGATGGTCGAATTTTACGGTTGCGTATGGATGTGGTCGGTATGAAATCGAGAATAAAGAGATCTTCATAGATGATGGTGAAGGGAATGAAGTAATAAAATGTGACTAACAGGGCTACCGAAGAAAAGAAGCATCAAGAAATTGGTGATGCTAGTTTGGTGTTTACAGTGCTTCACGCAAGAAATCTCCACGAGGTTGGATTGATAGCATATAATCCTTATCGATAGCAAAAATATGGGGCTCTTTGGGAGGGTTGGTATTCTATACTAAAAGTGTGTGCTCATCAAACCATGTTTGTGCCAGCACGGCTTAATTTATCAGACAAAGCTGGATGGCTGGATAGCTTGCTGGAGAGTTGGCCTATTATATACCCGTCTATATCCGGAAGTAGCGCCCTGGACACACTGAATGCGCAGTACATCGCAGAAATTCAGCCACATTCCGACTCTATTCGTTGGAGATGGTGCCATATTCCAATTCAAGATGACGCTGCGATTGTGCCTAGTTTTCTTCGGCCTTCATCAAATGATGTACGAAGCGGCTTCTAGACCTACTTTGATAGGTGCTCAGCGCGCTCTTCCAATTTGGTGTGTGAAGGCTAGCATGGAGCGTGTGCTACAACCCGCGAGATATCTCCTACAAATACACTCACCATGCGCTACCCTTCTAGCCTGGGAGTTTAGTCATATGGTAAGGCGGCTTGAACTTTATGCATCTGCCTACATATCAAAGACATCGGACTGTCATGTAAGTACGTGTACATCTGATATGCATTACTCAGGATCAAAGTACTACCTGCCACTGCTACTCGTATTATGCGGCATAGTCAATGTTCAAGGAAACTTACAGGGCTAGGATTGGTATTTAGTCACTAGCGGCTTGTCTGTTAGCATCAGCTCTGAAGTTGGTTCTGTGTCATCCTTTGTATTATCCTTGAATATAGCTATTGCATGAACTTGAATCGAATCGGCGCGAGTAGGACGTGGTCCCTCTCTATTCTGTGTTGATCCTGTAATGAATCTGCAAGTTCCTGGTAGGCGTATTCTGTCAATTTCTTTAGAGACTGCTGTTCAAAGTGGAAGCTTGTCTAGCAGCATGAGTTGTGGTAACTTGCCGCCACACTGACTAGCATAGCATAGAAATGCATCGCGTTCGTCCGAGAGCTTCTTTAAAAGCTGAAATGGGACGACCTGGGCGAGAGTCTGTCATGATGTTGAACCCAAGAGACTGAAGCGTTGACCTCATCCCCAAGGCACCGCTGTATACCGTTCAGACCAAGCTGTTTTATTAGCTCATGGCCGATTGCTAACAACAGCCCAATCATGGCGATGCCTTCTCTACCAAAGCTTCCACAACTCTCCGTGCCCACAATGGAGAGTCCATCTCTAATGGAGCAAAGACTTTGCACCGCCCAGCAGAAAGCACGAAGCCACCACATGCAATTTTAGATATGGAAACAGCAGGATGGAAGATGTCTAATGCTGTATTTTGACGAATGTATTGCGCCAGAGCTGTTGTAAAGGGGCCACGGATATCCCTCTGGGCCATTGACTCAACGCTGTTTTGTTCTAGTGTTTTCCCTCTACGGACAAACTTTTTCAAATCATCTGCGGCAACGACAATATCTAGCGATGTCAAGCCACAGTCGATCTTGTCTTCTTCAGGCTGGTGGGGAATAGAAAAGGAAAGGGTCAAAACAAAGTCTTTTGCAGTGGGTCCTTGGATAGGCGTCGAACTGATCCAATGCTCCCAAATGCCTATCAAGGTGGTGACATCTAGGCGGAGCGGTACAATGCGGCAGTCGAATATGCCCTGTAAGAAGTCGATGATCACTGTCTTCAGCGGCCCTGGCAGCCGGATTAGGAGCAGCGGTAGCTCGGCAAACTTTTCCCGTGTGCTCTGCGACTCTTCGACTCCTGCCATCCACACATCACCGTCGCTTGTTGGCTTTGAAGACTTGCCTAGTCTTGGCAGCAAAATAGCCTCTCCATGGGTATTCTCGTAGTGAAGCTCCAGAACTAGACCCTGCACACCCGCCATTTCGCTTTCTTCATCGTCTTCTTGCAAAGGCACGTTTAGAAGCTCCGTCGCAGCAGCCCAGCGGAGTGTGACGCGCTCGAGAGCCCCAGCGCGTGCAAGCGACTCGTCTGTTACTGCAGTCACATGGATACCACGCACAACATCGCCGATCAGTGTATCGCGCAGACGTTGCGAGAGCACCTGTAGGCGTTCGTTGCTGAGGGGAGAAGAAAGGTACAGCGGGGATACACGATACGTAGAAAAAGAGGTGTTGAAGACAGAAACAGGCTTTGGCGAGTCCGATTGAGCGGCCATGTTTGTTGTCTGTGCGATTATGGGCGAAAAATACGTGTGGGAGCGGAAGTGGCCATCAGGCAAAGTCAAGGTCGGATGGTTATGTAGTTGTGTGTATGCATAAATACGTACAGCAACACATGTAACCATGTCGTTTCACTCCAGGATGCTGTGTAGCCCTAACCCTTAGGTCTAGCGACTTTCAACAATGGGACATAGGCAGCGTCTCCACAATTTGATCCACTTAGGAGCTCATACTGCAGATCACTGGGATAGTGCTTGCAGGTTGCGCATTGCATGCAGCCAATTATTGGCTGTTGTTGCTGTTGTCGTTATTCATTGTGCTGCCGAATGTATGGCTGGCCTGGCCAGTTACCCCTCTGCGAAAAACCTCCAACACTCGTAAACTGTGGTTTTGTGGTTGTTATCTTGGCCTGCTGGTACCCCGCTGTTAGCTCTTTCCAATTGCTGAAATCAATTTCAACCTGATGCTTTTTTTTTTGCGCTGTTTCCATAAATGGCTCTTTCCTTTTCTTTTTGTGCTTCTTGCCATGCCTGACACACTGCGTCTTCTTTTCATTTCAGATATCCCTCTGTTTCTACCTAATAGTCATCACCACCAAGCTGCTTTGTTCTCCATGCTAGCCCAACTCCCTTTTATCTCTCTCCACTTTGTCAACTTTTGTGCTGAGGTAGCATTTAGCTAAAGCTGATTTGCTGGTTTTTGGCGCTCGTTTTCTTTCCATCCAACTGCTTTTGTAGGGGCCTTGGCGCTGGCTGTGATATGACTTCAACTCATGCCCTCTTTTCCCCTGTTCTGTCTCGTTCTTTAGCTTTTTATTGCTTGGAGACTGAGATATCCTTTTGCCCCTCGTGTTTCGCATACCACTAAAACATAACTTTCCAACATCCTTCCTTACCCGCTATGGACAGGCTCTACCCTCGTTCGCTCCACAGTGACGAGATCCGTCTTGTGGAGGTCATGCCTTTACCTGAAACCGCTGTCTACACCTACACCGAAGACCTTCCGCTCGAATTAAAACTCCGCGTCTTCCATGCCTCCAAGGCCCCAAGATATACCGCATTGTCTTATACCTGGGGCAGCTCCGAAGAAGTGGCGTCAGTCGTGGTTAATGGCGCCGGCTTCTCTATCACTCACAACTTGTACTGTGCTTTGGAACAGTTTAGACTGGACATTAGTGATGGCACTGCAGACCACAGCAAAGCATATAACGTCATGTCTCCAGATGGCGCCGATAGCTGGCCGTCCCATTTTGTTTGGGTTGATGCGCTGAGTATAAATCAACTTGATGAGATCGAAAAAAGCTGCCAGGTAGCCCATATGGGCGCCATCTATCGCAACTCAACGTGTGTAATGGCTTATCTCGGTGATGACGAACCTGGTGATGATGTTGATTCGCAGACATCTCGGGTCGATAGCTCTCTAGCACTGGCCAAAATTCACGCAGTTGTGGAGAAATACCATGCCATGGTCCCGTCGTCTCGGTCTTTTGCTGATATCCCTGAATGGGCTAGCGAGGCGTTTGCAGATGATTTCTGTGTGTGTGGAGATAAAACAGACGATGATCTTTGGCGGGCTGTCCAGGCATTATTCGCAAAGCCATGGTGGTCGCGCATATGGGTAGCCCATGAAATGATGTCCGGAAGACCGACATGGATTGTCTATGGCCACGTGCGCCTCGATTTTGACGACGTTCTGGTGTTTGCAACGCTCATGGCCATGGTGCGCCTGCACCCTAACGACTCTGCATTCGCAGTCTACGGGTTATCGCCGTTTGTGTATGAGATCAAGGACATTCTGGAACAGCACCGAATGTCGGATGTCCATGCCCCGCAGCTTCTTGATGTTATGATGTCATACCGATACTTCGGAGCGACCGATCCGCGTGATAAGGTTTATGCAGCCCTCGGAATGATGCAGCCTAACAGCATCAAGGGCTTGATGCCCGACTACTCTAAAGACTTGCTCAAAGTTTACACCGATGTAGTCAAGGCACACGTGAGGTCTAGTGACTACGGCAGCAAGCTCGACTTCCTTGGCTCAGACGGCCTCCAAGAAGGAGGAATAACAGGACTGCCATCGTGGCTTCCTGATTGGCGTCACCAGTCCCAATACCAGGTACCGTTTCGCAAATATTCTGGGGACATGGCCAAAATACCGCGACCGAAGCAGCTTCATAGAGGGCCTGTACGCGCAGCGTATTCTGCTTCTGGGACAAGAAGAGCCCTAGAGGATCTTGGGATTTCGCAAAGACAGCTAGTGGGGTTTTCTGGCCGTTCGCTACATGTCAAGGGCTACCGACTGGGGTATTTATATGATCTTCAATCTGCCTTTCAGCCAGGGGACTCGCAACAGGTAATTAATGGATGGCGTGACAGTATTGGTATGGAGCCATACTTTACAGGAGAGACTGAAATGGAAGCATTCAGCAAATTACTTGTTGCAGGACTGGAATTTTCTGGACACGAAGCGTTTTGCCGCACGCCGCTCGTCGAGGAGCCCACCGCGAGTCTCTCAGCCATGTCTCGACACAAGTTCCAACCACCGGCATTCAGAGGGATTCGTATTGTGTGTGCCGGACGAAAACTCGCAAGAGTGGTGCAAAAGGACTGGACATCGGACGGTCTGGCCTTAGTGCCAGAATGTGCCCGTGAGGGCGACCAGGTTTTTGTGCTGTTTGGCGGCCAAGTTCTGTATATTCTGCGGCCAGCGGCTGGGGGTGGATATCGGTTCGTGGGCGAGGCCTATGTACATGGACTCATGGATGGAGAAGTGCTAGATCTCTTAAAACAGGGTTTGGCTGCAGTGCAGGAGATAGTAATACGCTGAAGGCGAGGGTTGGCGAGGAGAAAGAGAAGGAAGGGAAGAAATATGGTGGCTTTTGACAACTTATTGACGGATGGCATTTGTTTTTGATATTGGGCATTTTATACACGAAGATTACTACCCTGATTTCAAACTAGTATATCCAATCTCAACTATGGTATAAACACTCCTGAACTGAGGTTGACCCTCTTCCATCACGGCACGACCAGTCTTCCTATTTTTCTGTTTTCCTATCGCCAAGTATATGACACCATTAGATGCCAACACTAAAACCAAAAGAACCCTCAAATACATCAAGTTTCTCATCACCCTTGCGTAGAGACAAGAGATCATCAAACTCGGGCACTGCGCCTTTTTCGTAAAACTGCAGCAAGTTATCCATGTCTTCGTCGGTTAGCTCGCATAGCTGAGGCCACGAGTACTTTTCACTAACAGAAGACATCCTATGGAGGTGGGAAAAGAAGTTAGCATTCGCATGTGCTTGTCTAGTCTGGATTGTCCCGCAATACTGTCGCTATTGGCTCTGCTTGGCTCTAGAAACTCACCACTTCATCCGCTTCGGCCCGTCCTCCACTGCTGGGGCTAGCTGGCGTAGTTTTGCCCGTAGTTTGCCAATGCTCTCGATTGCGTTTCCAGCATTCCCAGGCAGATTAGCGGCGATCCAGCGGCGGATTATGGCCGCTAGCCGGGGGCCCTTGCCATTAGTACTAACCATGACTTGTAGTGGACCATCGCGGTGCACCGCACCAAAGTAAAAATCACACTCATCTGGCACGTCGGCAATGTTTGCTGGGATCCTTTTCTCTTTGCACAGCTTCCATATAGCAGTTGACGCAGCCGGGTCGTCAACAGCCACAAGAACCATATCGGCACCATCTAGATCGGCCGGCTCAAAAACACGAGAAACATGGGTCACCTGCTTTTGGGCAACACGGTAGGCAACTTCGGGAGACAGGCCATGGAGCGGGCACACAACAACGACGTTGGCATCGGCATTAAGACAGTGCAAAATGCGACCAGCAGCAACCTGTGGCTTAGGGTTAGCGATGGGTGTACCGGTGATAGAAAAGAGAAAGGTAGGGGTTTCTCGTGGCAATGACGGTGATGTGTTGTCGTCGTACCTCTCCTCCACCAACAACTACAACTTTTTTGTCACGAATCTGCCATGCTAAAATTAGGCTGCCGCCGCCCTGTACGGCGGGAAATTTTTGCTCCGACATGACGTGTGCGACTTGGCGTGATGTGTGCTGTAGGTTTATGTACAAGTGTATATGTCCATGTGTGTGTTTATGTGTGAGTATGTGTACGTGTATGTGCTAGAGTATGTATGCGTATATGTGTTCGTATGTAGTGTAAATAGTAGGAAGAGACCTGGGTGGAGGTTGAGGCTGAGAGAAAGCGGTAGCAAAATGAGATTGTACTACTGGAAATTAGATGGATCTAGATGGATCGTGAAAGAAACTCTTCGGCGGTAAACGTTGAACGGGAAATATGATCCGATAAAATGAAACCGATAACAGAGAAGTATATTGCAGCAGAGGGATTGCAGATGCATTAGATCACATCATCCAATAATCACCAAAAAAGATCCCCTGTCGTGTCCTGACCAAAGCTTCTGGTCCCCACTAAAAGCTCTGGAAGCTATGTGTTGGCGTGCTTATCTTATCCGGCTGATCATCGGGTTGTACAAGCACCGTGCTACTACGGATCTAGATTTTCGCATGTGGCGAGGGTTACCCGCCAAGTTTGGTCGTTGATTGGCTAGGGTCTTTAGATGCAGAGCCTTGCCTCAGACCCGCTTTTCCTCTGAGGAACAAAGAACTAAGCTTCAACATTCATTTCCTCCCAATAATTTCTTCGTCATGATTATGACTGAATTCCAACGTCCTGCCAACCACTAGATGTGAGACGTTGAAACAAATTTGAGCTGCCATTACTTGACTTTGCTGCTGCCTATTTGAAGAAGCCGCTTTTGCTCAGAGGATTCTCTTCTGGTGCGTCCAACTTCGCAGGCCAATTCGCTGTTTATTCGGTTTATTTCTACGTCTTGGCTAGCCCGTTCACGCTCCGGGGAACTATTGTCTTCTTAAAAAGCTTCTTCTGCTGTGCGGCCTGCTTTTATCTCTCCTTCTGTGGTCTTGCTCTGCGAACCCTTATTTCTCGTAGCTGATAACCCGCTCTTAAGAACGTAAAAGCGACTTCACGAACCAGCTATTTCCCCCCACATCCTCCATCGTCCTCCTAACAACACAAATCGATGCCGATGCTGATGCTGGAGCTACCGTGCCAGCGCCGTCCCTTTATATTCGAGCCCGGCATTAGCACTTGACAGTTGTCGTCTGCCAATAGCCCCGTTACCAAGTAACCTGTGAGGCTTAGCCTTGAGAGCTTGCCTACACCCAACATATCCAATATCGACAACTCATACAACTACACTAAAAAAATACATACTGCGCCTCTAAACTCCCGTCAATTCTTTGCCCACCTTTCCCTCACGACCTCCGACGGCTTCTAGAGGTTCCATCTTTACCTCTGCTCATTCGTCTTTCATATCCAGCAGTCTAGCAAAACTGTTCATCCCCATTTTGATAGTATCTCGGCTTTACTAGCATAAAACTTCGCTTTTGTCAGGTTAGGACTGCTATTATGTGCCATGGATCGAGAAAAGCGCCGTGAGTAATCGAGAATGCTGCTGTTTGCTATCCACAGTCTACCATCGCGTGCGACAGGATACAAAAAGCCACACACTAGACTATACTAACCTTTCTCTTTGCAAAATCTAGAAACTTTAAGACAGCTAAACACTCGGGCTTGGGATGGTGAGCAAGGTAAGAAGAAATTGCTATATCCGCCCTCCTACATGCTTAGCCCTTGCACTTCTAACAAATCTCCTCCAGATGTCTTTCCCGTCAGTGCATCTCTCGACTCGTCTCTCAAAAAGAATACGGCCTTTATCAAGCGCCTACGAACCACTATCTCTGCAGCCACCCTGCCTACTTTTCTCCAAGAGATCCGAACTCTAAGTCTGCACAAGTATCTTGCCGAAATAGTCTCCGCCTGCTATGAGGGCCTGTGTAAACTGAAGAACCCTGGCGATGTTGAAGCCTGTATGGAAATCACCAGTGCTTTGCATCAGCGCTTTGGTCCCACAGAGTTTACCATGTATCTCGGTTGGCTGCTGGGCAAGGGCATGGCAAGCCCCGACAAGAGCCTAATGAAGACACTCTCGCCGGAACAGCGAGAAAAATCGGAAAAAGAGCGTATCCCGCGCCAACGCATACTTTTGCGCGTTGTTACCGAGCTATGGCTGGTTGATGTCTTGCGTACATTGGATGATGTGGCTCGGCCTGATGATGTGGCCCTGGCACCCAAGGCTGCTGCTACTACTAAGACAAGTGAAGCCAAGGCTAAGGCGGTGCGCCAGGGCGTTTCTGCTGATCCATTTCCATATGGGGTTCTTAAAGACCTGTTGAACCATGACCGGGAGCATGCCAATCTACCATTGCTCGTTATATTCGTCAAGTCATTTAACTGGGATATTCTCGGAGTCAAACCCTTGACTGCTGAGGGACGCCGGACTACTGACGATGAAACCACTGCCATCACAAACACAAACGGAAACCCTCGGGAAGATGGCGGAGATTCGCCTGGAAAGGATGCCGGCGCTGAGTCTTCTCATACAAAAGACGTGTCTGACTCTGAATCTCATCCTCCTTTTGCATCTGCTGAACTTCAAAACAAGTTCAAGCATATTCTGTCCATGTATTTTGAAGACGTAAAGCGTCATGTCATCCGAGGACAGGAGGCTATCACCGAACAGGCTCGCAAAAACTCGGAGACGTATGTTAAGGCCGGGGAGGTTTTTGAAGATCGCCAAGCCAGCTTCGATAAACAGCTTAAAGTCCAGGAACGTCTTGTTGCAAGTGCTCAAGTCTTGGCTGATGCTGTTGGCGCAGAGATGCCAGACCTTAAGAATTGCCCTGACAGCGGGGTCAACGCTAATGGGTCTATTGGCTTGGTGAAGGCTGGTGAGTATCTCAGATCTCTTGGTGAAGGTGCTGGAATTTGGAACGATGAGGATGAGCGCCGCTTCTACGAAAACCTTGTTGATCTTAAGGGCAAAGTGCCGCCAATCTTACTTGAAGATGCCAAAAAGAAAAAGCAAGACAATGATGAGCAGGTAGGCAAACCGGCCGAAGTTGAGGCGGCAGTTGCGGTGGCGCCGGATACATCTAGTGCTGGTGCTAGTGCTGCTGCATCTGTAATTGCACCTACGCCTACGCCTATGCCTACTGCAACTCCCATCGACGATCAGTCAATGATCATTGCAAACAAAACAATCGGTGCCCAAGTTGATGCTTTGGTTGGCCGCCTGCCCTCCATGAACACCAAGGACCTTGTTGATGAAACTGCAATTGACTTTTGCTTCCTCAATTCCAAAGCCTCCCGCAACCGCCTTGTCAAGGCTCTCACTGATGTTCCCAAGGGCCGTAGCGATCTCCTCCCATACTGGGCACGTCTTGTAGCTACTTTGGGCCAATACATGGCCGATGTCCCCAAAGGCCTCGTTGACTACTTGGATGCTGAGTTCCGGAGCTTACAGCGACGGAAGGAAAAAGAGTTTCTAGGCCAAGTCCGGCTGGCAAACATCCGTTATCTGGCTGAACTGACCAAGTTTGGCATCGTCCCTGAGCATGTTGTCTTCCACTGTCTCAAGGTCAGTTTAGACGATTTTTCACGCATGAATATTGACATCATGTGCAATCTGCTGGAAAACTGCGGCCGCTACCTATTTCTGAATGCTGAGACCAGCCCACGCATGACGTCTTTTCTCGAGACCCTACAGAGGAAAAAGTCGGTTCTACACATTGGCCCAGATGAGCGGATGAAGATCGAGAATGCCGTCAACCTAGTTAACCCTCCTGAACGCCCAGCAATCCAGCAAAAGGAGCGGACTCCAGTAGAGCTATACATCCGCAAGCTGATCTACTCTGACATGACTCGGCGTAATTACAGTAAAATTCTTAGACAGATTCGTAAGCTGCACTGGGAAGAGCCCGAGGTAGTTCACATTTTAGTCAAGGTCTTTTCCAAGCCGCACAAGATCAAGTTTGGCAGCATCCATTTGCTTGCCATTGTTCTTAGTGCGCTTTACCGCCATCATCCCCATTTTGTGGTAGATGTCATTTCACGGCTGCTCGAGTCTATTACCCAAGGCTTAGAGCAAAACGAGTATCGACTATACCAGAAGCGCGTTGCCGAGATGCGGTATCTTGGAGAGCTGTACAATTACCGGATGTTGGAGCATTCCATTGTGTTTGATACACTTTGGAAAGTTATTTTGTTTGGATACCGTGAGTCTAATTTCTTCGCCCCATGTCATTGTTTGTTTTAAAGTCTACTGACAGCATTTTCTCTGTCCTCTAGCCGGTCCTCCTATTCCTGGGACCAACCCACTTGACCCCCCTGATGATGTCTTCCGTATCCGTCTTGTTGCCACCTTGCTTGAAAGCTGTGGCACGTATTTCAACAAAGGATCTGCCGGCAAGAAGCTTGATCACTTCTTGACCATGTTCCAGTACTACATTTTCACCAAGGGCCAATTGCCCATGGATACTGAATTTGTGGTCCAGGACGTATTTTTTCTGCTACGCCCCCAGTGGCAGATGGCTAGTGACATCCAAGAAGCTGCTGTCATCTTCCAGAGCTCCCTTCTTGAACAACAGAAAGCTGCTGGTATCGATACTAGTCAAGACCCTGACGAGCACAACCAATCCGACGATGCCAGCGATGATAGCGGTGAATCTGATGATGGTGACGATGATGACGAGGATGATTCTTCTGATGAGGAAGACGATGATGATGACGATAGCTCGGATATGGGTATGTCTTCAGAGGACGAGACATTTGTTGTCAACCAACCCGAACCCGAGGAAGACCCCGAAGAAGATGATGAGTTTGATCGAGAGTACGCCAAGCTCATGGCTGAAAGTCTTGAGTCCCGCAAGCACGATCGCAAGCTTGTTTTTGATGTTCCACTACCCATCCGTCCTCGTGGTGAAACCGGAACTGCCGGCGGTACAGGCAGAAGCAACTATAGAAGTTCGGCCACAAGTGGCAATGGAAGCTCTACGTTTGCTAACGGCGATGACGACCACATCAAAAGCTCGACTGGCCCAGGTTCAAAAATGGCCTTTTCACTCTTGACCAAGAAGGGCAACCGGCAACAGACGCGCACCTTTGAGCTGCCCTCAGACTCATCCTTTGCTGCAGCCCTGCGCACACAACAGCAAGCTGAGCGAGAGGAGCAGCAACGCATCAAGAACCTAGTGCTAAGCTATGAGATGCAAGAGTCTGACGAGTCAGATGGTCAGGAAACTGCACGTGATCGCGATCGGCCAGCAACCTTCCAGAGGCTAGATCGCAAGGACCGGAACAAGCCGCATTCGCGTAAGCTGCAGTGGAGCGATGTTGAGTGGTAAGTTAGTTTTCATGCTGTAAAGAAATAGTGCTGCTGCTGACATAATTTCATAACAAAACAGGACTTGAAAACTTAAAAACCACAGTTTTTGAACCCGCCAATTTTCCATCCACGCAATGAATGGCCCAGCATCAACATGAACATCCATCCATTAGCAGGCCAAGCAAGCAGGACTCACAGTCTTGTTTGGCCTTCTCTTTGTTCATGAATAAAGCAAGGGCTACGACATCGGTCGAGTGGGCCATTCCTATCCTTGCCTCGGTTTTTCCATCCAGCTATGCATCACCAAGGCGAAAAAGGCATATCTCGCGCTATCCAAATTTTTGGACAGAAGACCATCATAATATTATGTTGCGCTTTTTCTGTACTCGGGACGGCCAGAAGTTGGGCGGGCGGTTGTAAAAGAATAGGAAGTCTGAGTTTTTATTAGTCTCTAAACAATGAGACAGGCACATGTAACATAGCTAAGTTAGATTACAAAGAAACACCAACATGGCTTAGGTATAGCGTCTCATCGTGCTTGAGAGAAGTGAAGGAGAAAAGAAACTAGATCAAACTATGCAACTCACAAATCGCAGGGATAAAACAAATCGGGAGAGAGTCCTCATTAAATATCTTGTCTAGTTGGTTAAAGCAATTATAGAAAACAAACACAAGATCAGAATATACCACATGGAAAACAACAAAAACAAAAACAGAGACGCCTAGCCGTTTCTTTTCCAACTTCGTTTTTAACATCACAAAAAAAAGAGCCCAAAAAACTCTACTCTCTAGGCAGCAACACCAGCACTGTCAGCGGCCGCTCCATCACTACTGCTGTCACCACTGTTATCCTTCTCCTCAGCATACTTCTCCCAGTTGGCTAAAACATGGGCGATGCGAGGCGAGTTGGTCAGGCGGTAAACATCCTCAAAGTATTCCTTGGTCAAGGCAAACGGACGGGCCGTCACGTTGGGAATGTACTTTCCAACTAGCTTTGATGGGTCGATCGTCGTCTTGTTAATCTTCTTCAACAAGAACGAACGGAAGGGCTTGACTCCAGACCGCAGGAAAGTTGAGTGGAAAGGCACATCAATGCCACGGAGAGGGATGGTGGCAAAGCCACGCTCTAGCTCTACCGGGGTCGACTTCTTCAGAGTAGCCTCCATGCATCCACGGATTACCTTCCGCAGAACATCCTTAGCCTCATCAATGTTGGCACGCAGCTCATCAATATCTAGTTGCTGCTTCTTCAAAAAGTTTGTCACGCCCGTCAGAGTGTCCAGGGCACGCAGATCACCAGCACAGACATATTGCATGTTGGCAACGTTGAAGTTCACAATCTCTAGGAGCCAGCCAGATTCCTCGGCAATGTTGCTGACAACAAATCGAAGGGCTTCCTCGTTGAAGGTCTTGGAGATACGGCTAGGGTTGACAGCGCACATTGAGTAGTTGGACCGGCCAGCAGCATCACGCTCCACAGCAACCTGCATTGTCAGACCACGGTAGAATACAACCGATACCAGAGACTCAATGGGCATGACGTCAGCCAGAGCAGCCAGAGCAGAATACTCTCCCAAGGAATGGCCGGCAAAGGTGCTATCACGAGCAACTAAGCCCTTAGCCTTCATGTCTTCAAAAGAGGCCTTCTCCATCAGGGTCAGGGCAGGCTGCGTGAACTGGGTTGCCGACAGCAGGCCAGTGGGGGAACGGTAAGTGTAAGAGGTGGTGGTCTCGTCAACCGTTTTGAATATTTTCTCCGACTTGATGCTTCCATCGGCACCAACAGTCTCAAAAGTCATCGTCATGTAATTCTGGCGGATAGCCTTACCCCGAGGTCCACCAAAGTGGACAGTCAGCTCCTTGGGGTTGTTCTTGACAATGTTGGTGATGGAGAAACCGTAGTTGTCCATCAGGTAGGTGTCGGCACGGTCCCAGACCTCGCGGGCAACTTCACTGCTGGCGTAGAGATCCATACCCATGCCCTGTTCCTGGGAGCCCTGGCCGGTGAAGACGTAAGCGGTGACAGGCTGCTCAATCTCGGCCTCACCCAGTAGAACCTTTTCCTCGGTATCCTTGTTGCTAGCAACAACCTTGACCAGTTTGCGGCCAGCAATCATGCCAACATGTTGTAGCTGAACTTCGATCGCATCATTGGGAAGAACCATGCCTACAAGGGATGCATGGAAACTACGAACGCGACCAACATTGTTTTCAGCTGCCCACGTCTCAACAAGGCTACGGACAGCAGCACTCGAGTACATGCCATGGGTAATAGTGCCAGGAAGGTTGGCATATGTTGAGAAAACGCGAGACACGTGGATGGGGTTGAAGTCACCCGATACTCTGGCATAGTTCTCGTTCGAGGCAGGAGCACGCAAAACCAGAGGGGCCTTTCCATTCAGAGGGATGGGGTTCTCGAAGTTGATGGGCTGGTCAAGAGGCGAGCCATTGCGGTCGAGGTAGTCAATAACAGGGTTACCGTGGGAAACACCCGCCTCGTAGTCAACACTGGCAATCTGGATAATCTCCTTGGTGGGAAGTTCTAGCATGACAGGGCCACGGGTCTCAACACTAGCCAAAATATCCTTGTCCTTGTAACGAACCAGACTTTCTAGACGGAAAGTCAGAGTCTTACCCAAAAGTTCAATGCCTTGAGGAACCTCATCAGCCATAAACCACTGCTTAGACCGAAGAACAGCAACATCTTTGTTAGTGGCCAAGTGAACCTGGACAGGAGTCTCAATCTTGCGCTGGAAGGTGTTTTCAAAGTCAGTGTAGGTACCACGGTACAAGAACTGAGAAGTGACCTCCATCACAGGCTCATTATCGCGATAGAGAGTACCGCAAACTTCAACCATCTTTCCAGAGTCTTGGTTGATGACAGCGTTGATTTGGGCGGTAGTAGTGATTTCATCACCCTTCTTCAGGGGCTCGGCACCAGGCATCATGCGGAACTGGTTCGACAAATGGACCAGTTTCAGCAGATCACCATCAATAGTACGAGGGAAGATAGGCTTAGTGATGGCCTTCCAGCCAACAACAATGGCAAAGTCCATAGGGGCAAACATATCCTTGCCAGGGCGCTCAACAAAAGCCTCACCTGTATTGCCAACAGTGTAAACAAAGTCCTTGATAGCCTCGGCAGTAACAATAGTCTTGCCACCATCAAAGACTCCAGTGACAGAAGCATCTAGGTCAAGAGGCTCGTCACCAAACCATGCGCGCCAGTAGAACTCCTTAATGCGATCGTTACGACCTTCCATAACCTCATGAATAGGCGCGTATCCAGTCTCGGGGTGATAGGTGAACTCAAGAACAAGAGGAACAGGCGAACCCATTGCGGTAGTGTCCTTTATCATGTTGACCACAATACGGTTAGGGCCAGCTAGCTTAACCTCGATCACATCCACGTAGTGATTGTGGCGAGGCTGCTCCTTCACAATAATAGTAGTCTTGGAAGGGTCATTGGGGTAGTTGATCTCAACAAATAAGCCACGAGCTGGGGAAAAGATACGGCGAATAGGATTGGTCTGGAATTTCTGGCCCTGGACGAGTACATCAGACATGAGCAGTGCGTAACGCCATGACCGGTTAGGGCCAGCCAGGAGAGATAGCCAGGCCTCGGGAGAAGGCATGGCGGTAGCAGGCGAAGACGAGAGACGGTAGGTGTTTTTCGTCTCATCGTAGGCAACTGTCAAACCCTCAATATCCAAAGGAATCTCAGGCTCAATCAGATTACCGCCAAAGTACTCTACAATAGGGACTTTGGTTTCATCAGACTCATAGTTGTCCTCAAGTAGGCTCTTGATGTGACCCTCATGAACACCGTCAAGAATGTCCTTGATAGGCTCATCCATGATGGTAGAGAATTTGACAGCCATGGGACCCTGTAGGATACAAGTACGACCAACATCCTGATCAATAACAGCCTCCAGGTCCTCAGACTGCCAAAGGGAGTCCTTCTTGAAAAAGAATTCAAAGCTGTCATCAAGGGTAGGGACAAAGGTGGGGGGCTTCTGGCCACGGCGCTGGCACAGAGTCACGAAGTACTGAACATCCTGGGCATTGACAATCTGGTTCTCGGCTTCAGGGTACTGGGCCAGGATGCGATCAATGGTTCCAAAAGGCTCATCGAGGTCAGCATAGCTCTGGAGCATAGAAGCCTGGTTGGAAGCAGTAGTGAAACGTTCTTCAACACGATGGATAAAGTCCCCAACGAGACGAGTGTAAGTGGGGTCAATCCACCGAGATTCGTGCTTGACATACAAAAGATAGACCATGCGGCGAACGATTTCACCGTAGGTCATGTCCTCCAGATCAACAGCCTCGCCGGCCTTGTTGCGACCAAACCACACCTTCTGGAAATCAGCATTTAGCTTACGAATGATGTAATCACGCATTTTGCGCAACTCGGGAACACGCTTTTCACGGGGGAGACTGAAAATCTTCTGGTCCATCTCAGCCCAGAAGCGCACACCACGAGTAGCAAGCTTGTGAATGGGCTCGCCCATCTCGGAGCGAACAGTAATGACACCACCAGCAGGTCCGGCATACGTCTTCTCCCATTCGCTGTCAGTGACACCGGCAGCATCGATTATAGCCTTCTTAGCATTCTTGCTAGTGTGGCACTCCTTGGCAACCATAGCACGAGATCCAAAGAGAACACCATCAAAGGGCATAGGAGGGTAGCCATACGCCTTAGACCATTCACCAGTTACATACGGATAAGTGTCTTCAGCGCCGCCAAAGCCACTACCAGCCACAAGAATGATATTGTCATGGCGACGAATTCTGGTGTACATCTGAAGTATGGGTTGGTGGAAGTCCTCAAATGAGTGATGGCCACCGCCACGGCCACCAGTCCACTGTAGAATGATGGGGAAAGTAGGGTTAGCCTTGGCAACATTGATGACAGATTGAATGGCATCAACAGAGCCAGGCTTGAAAGAGATGTGCTTGAGACCCAGAGTTTCAATGTACTCCTGAGCGACCTCAATAGAAGGAACACCAGCACCAATCGTGAGACCTTCGATAGGGACACCCTCAGCACGGAGGCGTCCAATCAGAGGAATCTGCCAGCCCATGGCACGCGGGTTCACGTAAATCAAATTCACGGTGATACCGCGGCCAGCAGGAATAGCGTTCTCAATCTTGCTCAGAGCAGCAGTCATGGTCTTAGCATTGTAGTAACCACCACCAGCCAGCTCAATATGGTAGCCAGCGTTCATGGTAGCAGAAACGAAATCCCAGGGAACAGTTGAAGGGGTCATACCAGCAACCATGATAGGAGGGACACCCAAAACACGGCTCATCTTCGTGTCCACGTAAGTGCGACCGTTAGAAGTTTTAACCAAGCGAGGGCCAAATTCCTTGACCCAGTTGATGGCATATTTAACAGCATTTTCTTCATCACGATCAAACAGCTCAGGCTTGTAGCCAACTTCGTTAGAAGTTCCAGAAACAGTACCAGCCAGGATAACTCGAACACCAGTTCCGTCTTTGTTGCGACTAGTAAGAGCACCAATACCCGAAATTCCGCCAGGGCCAAAGTCAAGAATGTGAGTGGCATTAGGGAATTCAGTAGCCTTCTCCCACTGAACAGTGTCACGGGTGATTAAGCGTACCAGAGTAGGGATAATGTTTCCAGAAACAAACGAGCGCAGGTCTTTACCGGTGTGAGTGTCAAAAACAGGGATACCCAGAGAGCAAACGTCAATGTTAACTTCTTTAAGATCATTGTCAATAAGCTCACTTGCTTCAGCCAAGTAAGCGCTGTGGAAGGGGGCTGTGATAGGCAAGAAGCGGTTGGCAAAGCGGACTTTGCGCTGACTGTGAGGGACACGGTTCTGATCAAGACCAGTGGGCGCCTTAACCTTGCGCAGACGAGTGTTGAGACCATACAAGGAGATGGGAGGGCCAGCTACGACCATGTTACGTGGGCTGTTGATGAGAGAAATTCCAATGTGTCTGTCAGCAGGGAGATAGTGGTTGGTGGCGTCAATGTGCTTCTGGACATCGGCCTGGGACAAGTCACGGATGCTCAACATGGGGGTAGGAGCACCCTCCCCGCTCTCAATTGACTCGCTGAGAACTGTAGGAGAAAGAGAGGTCTTAGGGAAAGTCTGTTGACTACGGGCACCAATCCAAAAGAGAATAGTAAGAGCACTAGTAGTAGCCTCACGGAAAGACTCCCAAGAGTCAGCCGCTGAAATGGCCGCGGCGGTAACAATACCCTGAGAATGGCCCGTAGCACCACGAAGACGATCACGGAAGAACCCAGGGTTAACACCCAGGACCTTGCAAGAGACCTCATAGTGAGCTAATTGCAACAAACCAATCAGAGGGAAGCTAATTGGAGCAGAAATAAGGTAATCAACATCAGGAGTTGATTCAGGGTTCAAGAGCCAGCTCATGACATCCAGACCCTTAGGGTACATCTTTTCAGCCTCAGGGTGCTTTGAAAGAGTGCGCAGGAGCTCAGCCGATGAGGTGACGAGCTCGCTAACAAATGAGCTGTAAGTGTTGTGTATTTCACGCAGCTCCTCGAAGTACTCCTCAATGTTTCCCTGACCACCGAATATGGCGTAGATAGAAGCAGAACGGTCATCGACTGCCCGCAGAAGAGCAGACTCATGGGGCTTGATAGCACGGTTGGAGACGGACCGAGCACTGTAGTAACTACTAATCACAGCCAGCTTCTTGGACTCAATACCAGGCAAGGTGCTGGCAAGAGCGTGGACCTCGTTTCCTCTCAGGAAAGCCCGCTCGAATTCGTTCAGGATTAAACGCAGAACTTCTTCGTACGAACCTTGAGAATCATCCTCGCCTTCCTCGACCTCCACAGCAATAAAGCCGAGATATCTGGCAACAAGTTCTGCCACTGAGGATGGCTCATCATCCTGGGCCAGTTCATCAGTCGGTGTGGGGAGTGTAGCCACGAATCTTTCTTTTAGTTGAGAAGCATGGAAGTGTAGGCCGGAGGGTACGAGAAAGGAAGACTCTAGAGAGCCGTGGCTAAGCGTGAGAGGACGCAGAGAGGCGTTGGAGCGCGGGGTCGAGACTCCCGTCTGGGGACCGGTGCCAGCTCCGTACATTGTGAATGGAGGAGGGGTATTTTTCAAGAGATGTGAGAGGAAGGCTATGAAAGAAAAAACTGTTAGAAATTTGGTAGTCTTGACTGCAAGAAAAGCTTCAATTTGGATCCACGGTCGTAGGACTAAGACTAAAACTTACTGCCAGCTAACAAGCCCGTTCAAATTACAGACAAGTCAAGTCGGAATCGAGCCTCGTGAAAGTCTCCACTGACGTTATGGCTTCGTCTTCGTGACAAGGGAAAAAGGGAAAAGGAAAGAATAGAAACCGGCAGGAGAAATGCAAACCCTTGTGCAAATTTCGTAGGCGTAGTTTTTGTATTAGGAAGAGCTGTACATGTAGAGAGAACACGGCCCCAGGACAAAAGGGAAAAATAAGAGGGCGGAGAAGTTATAAGGGAAAGAAAGAAAGGTGAGAAGAAAGATTGACCCCACGATGACCAGAGCTATAGATGAGAATTGATGGCTTGATGACAATTAGTCAATTGGTCGATAGGAGAAATGGATAGAAGAAGGATAAGAGGGGGGGGTCAAGAAAGAATAAAGGAGATCCAGGGCCAACGAATATGGCTTCTCTTGAAGACAGGCACTCAGGATTTTGGCAAGAGCTCTTACTTCAACGAAGTCAAGGCAGTCAGCAGTCAATAGACTGCCGTTCTTTCCATCCTGCCCTTTACTCAGTACCCCCCACCCAACTTTGTTTTCTTGTGGCAGGGGTTGTATTATTCGCCTGCTTTCCTCCCTTAGCTGTACCTGATTACTGAGTGCCACCTCTTTTTTAGCATTGAGCCCACTAAGACGAAAACCTAAACTGGTGGGCTGGCTCAACGAGTGAGAATTTAACAGGGCTAGACTACCTTTGGTACATGGCCACTTGTGTTTATGTACTATGTACTTACATGGGTCAAGTCGTTTATGCCCCTTGTTGTTTCTTTTCCTGCCAACCTTTGTAGACGTCGGCTCATTGTTTTGAGTACTTGCCCTAAAGCATTGCGAGGAAAGAAAAAAGCAATCTTTTGCATCCATTTGTTGGGAGGGACCCACACCATCTTTCTAAAAAAAAAAACTTTTTAAAGGATGTCTCAATTACTATGGCTACTCACCATTTGACATACACCTTTCCTTCCTTCCCTTGAGCCGCAGAACAAGACGCTTTTTGTAGGGTTGTGTGGTACACACATAAAATCTTTTCTTTTAATCATCATTCACAGACAAGTAGACCCCGTAGTTGTCTCACACAATACCACCTGTTGCATGTCATAAATTTCGAATCCCCAACACCAGCAAAGTGTTCTTCACAATCAATGTTCAGCCAATAGAATTGCTGCTGATGTTGGGAATGCTCATTTTTGCACTTTCCAACAATGCGGGAAAAAAAAAACGGTTGCTTAAGTACTTGCTTGAAGGTTTACCTTGGGCTTTCAAGAGCTACCTAGCAATTGCCTTGAGCATGCCTACTCATTCACTCCTGTTTGTTTTGTTTGTGTGTATAGTGGCCGTTGAAGCCTAGAAGCTCATGGTTTCTTCCCTGAAAACCAGAACTTCAGCCTTGTCGAGAGGAAAACTTGCCAATGTCTTTTAATTTAACGATTGTGTGCAAATACATCAACGAATTGGATGTCAAGTATGGACTGTTTTGTAGAAGTTGAAAACCACTTAAAAATCGAATTCAGTACTGCAGTTGCCAATGCTTATCACGAAGTGACTTCTTCCATTTGTGCATAACTGATTAGGTAGGCGGGCGGTGTTGGGTAAAGACTAAATTATTCATCCCCTTGGGTGATCAGGGTTTTGATAGAGATAGAAGGTTGGTACCCAACATTTCCCCTAGCGTGGAAGCACGGGCTTTGCAAGAGAAACTCCGTTAGTCAGTTCGGTGGGGAGTTTTGGTGAGTTGAGTTATAGTGAGCACAGCACAGCCAGCAGGGATGAATGAGAATGAGTTCAAGCTAGTAATTTGTTTACACAGAACTCACCAGGTTTGCATAGCTACGAGTGCCTAGGAGCGAGTATATGAGTATTTCTACAGTCAACAATTTAATCAGTCACACATCAAGTATAAGTCCTACAACACATGAAATGGAACCGAATTGATTGCTCGAATGTCTTGTTTTTAGTGTTGAAAGATTTGTTTTATCGATATGGGCAAGAAACGCAGCTACCCCGGCTAAGGAGTACTTGTATCTCTTAGCATGAGTACCAAATCGGGCAAGGATTGAGTAAGCCCCCAACATTTGGGCATGGGTTAAGAATTCCATGTCACAAGATTCATGGAGAAGAAAAAGGGCACAAGGCAACGGGTAAGCTGATGGCTTCTGACTTTATTGGCTTGATGTCTTGAGCCAACAAATTTAACAACATTGCACATAATGGCTGTGTATTGCTTAGACTTAGAGTAATATTCTGACATTCTAGGCAGTTATTTCTAAGTTGTTGAAAAATCGGCTAAACCCTAATAAACACACTCGAAAAAGGAACCGTCGGGAATTCTTCCTGGCTCAAGGGCAGCAGCTAGCATAACAGTGGGTCCTGGCAGGTACAATGAGTGTGCAGTGCGTATTTTACGCCCCAATGAAAAATGTGGGGGCACAAGGCCCATGAAGCATGCTTCTCATTATGCCGCCTACTTCCAGTTACGGACTAGTGCCTGGTGTTTCTGGTTGGGAAAATGATCTTTCTTTTGAAAGCTCTTGACATCTGCCCACTCCACATCAAGTACACAGGTACATCAAGAAGGTACATGTGTGTTATACACTTCTCTGAACCAACACCTTGCTTGCCCTTGAAAAAGCATTGAACCCAGAATTTATGGGTAATTTTTTAGTGTGCTCCAGTTCTCAACGAAGTAATTGCATAATCGTTCTCTTTTGGGGAGAGGCTGGCCATTGGATTGAAGGCCACTATCCTTCCCAATCAAACGCTGCCTCAACTTTTTTGCTGTGGTTGGTCGTGGCCTGTTGCCTCCAATGCTTGCTGTGTGTGTATCTTTTTGTTCACCATTTCCTGTTTTCATAAACCCTTGAGCCAACAGTAGTCAGACATTGAATCCTGCTTTATCGGCCCTCTCCTTCCCTGTAAATCTTCAATTGGCCCTGTCAGCTTCCCATACAAAACTTGGGTGGTTGCCTTCGTTGTGTGTGGCCTTGTGAACATTGGAGCTTTCTCTGAATCTAAAGCCTTGTCCCGTTCTTTCTTTTCCTCTCCCTCTTCTCTGATACCCCTTGGCGTCCAATTGTCGACGATCTTCTTGTCACCTCTCTATTTCCTTTTTTATTTTCCTTTTTCACGATTAACAACAAGGCTTGAGAAACAGCGGAAGCTGAGCCTTGTGTGTACTTTTTTCTTCTCTCTCTCGACTTTTCATCCCCTAGAGACTTTCTCACTTAATTGGCCTCCATTTAACAACCCCTCCAAACACACCCCCATCTTTTCCTAATAGAATTCTCCCTCCACAAAAGAATCTCGACAAAATGCGGCCCGAAGTCGAACAGGAGCTCGCCCACACTTTGCTCATTGAGCTTCTGGCGTATCAGTTTGCCTCGCCTGTTAGATGGATTGAGACCCAAGATGTATTTCTCGCCGAGAAGACAGCTGAGAGAATCGTCGAGGTTGGTCCTGCCGACACTCTGGGTGTGATGGCTAAGCGGACATTGGCTAGCAAGTACGAAGCCTTTGATGCCGCAAAGTCAGTACAGCGTCAAATTCTTTGCTACAACAAGGACGCCAAGGAGATCTACTACGATGTTGATCCCGTTGAAGAGGAACCGGAAGCTCCTACTACTGCCTCTGGTAGTGATACTCCTGCTGCTGCCGCAGCCGCACCTGTGGCTGCTGCCGCAGCCCCTGCTCCTAGTACCGGTCCCGCTGCTGCGGTTGCTGATGCTCCCGTTCAAGCAATTGAAATTGTGCGCGCTCTGGTCGCCCAAAAGCTCAAGAAGCCCCTTCTTGATGTGCCGCTAGGCAAAGCCATCAAAGATCTTGTTGGTGGTGAGTTGCACAATCTTTTGACATTCAACACTTCAGATACATCAATTGTTCTCGATTCTAACGTTTCTCTTCTGCACTTTAGGTAAATCTACTCTCCAAAATGAGATCCTCGGTGATCTGGGCAAAGAATTTGGTTCGACGCCGGAGAAGCCCGAAGATACCCCTCTCGATGAACTTGGTGCTGCCATGCAGGCTACGTTTGATGGCCAGCTTGGAAAACAATCCCAGAGTCTCATTGCTCGCTTGATATCATCAAAGATGCCTGGTGGTTTCAACATCACAGCCACAAGAAAATACCTGGAGTCTCGTTGGGGATTGGGATCTGGTCGTCAGGACGGTGCCCTCCTTCTGGCTCTTACTATGGAGCCGCCCTCTCGTCTAGGATCGGAGGGTGACGCCAAGGCTTTCTTGGACAATGTAACTCAAAACTACGCTAAAAACT
This sequence comes from Ceratocystis ficicola, assembly GCA_038407015.1. Taxonomy (NCBI): domain Eukaryota; kingdom Fungi; phylum Ascomycota; class Sordariomycetes; order Microascales; family Ceratocystidaceae; genus Ceratocystis; species Ceratocystis ficicola. The sequence goes on along the minus strand of JAZBQP010000040.1, from coordinate 57,240 downwards.
CTGGAATCAGCCTTTCTACTGCCTCTGCTGACGGCCCAGCCGCCGGTGGTGCCGGCGGTATGATGATGGACCCCGCCGCTATTGATGCTTTGACCAAGGATCAGCGTGCACTATTCAAGCAGCAACTAGAGCTTTTGGCCCGTTATCTCAAAATGGATCTTCGGGCTGGAGACAAGGCTTTCATCAATGCTCAACAGACTGAAAAGGTTCTGCAGTCACAGATTGACCTGTGGAATGCCGAGCATGGTGATTTCTATGCTTCAGGCATCACCCCCTCATTTAGTCCCCTCAAGGCTCGCGTTTACGACTCGTCATGGAACTGGGCTCGCCAGGACTGCTTGACCATGTACTACGACATCATCTTTGGCCGCCTGCAGGTCGTTGATCGCGAGATTGTTTCTCAGTGTATCCGCATCATGAACCGCTCTAGCCCGACTATCCTTGACTTCATGCAGTACCACATTGACAACGTTCCTACCGAGCGTGGTGAGACGTACAAGCTTGCCAAGGAATTGGGTGCTCAACTCATCGAAAACTGCCGTGACGTTCTTAATGCGGCTCCCCACTACAAGGATGTTGCTATTCCCACCGGTCCCCGCACTACCATTGATGCAAAGGGCAACCTTAACTATGAAGAAGTGCCTCGTGCTAGCTGCCGCAAGCTCGAACATTATGTCCAGCAGATGAGTGAGGGTGGAAAAATCTCCGAGTATGGAAATCGCACCAAGGTCCAAAATGATCTTCAGCGCATCTACAAGTTGATCAAACAGCAGCACAAGATGTCAAAGACCTCGCAGCTCGAAATAAAGACCCTTTATAGTGAAGTTCTGCGCTCCCTGGCCATGAACGAAAGCCAAATCATCCCTAAGGACAACGGCAAACACATCAAGAAGGCCATGTCCAGTAATAAGGGCAAGGTTGAAACTATACCATTTTTGCACCTTAAGCGTAAGGCTCACCACGGTGGATGGGATTACAGTAAGAAGCTTACTGGCCAATATCTCAATTGCCTGGCTCAGGCTGCTCGCGATGGTGTCACCTACAAGGACCGCTATGCTCTGATGACTGGCGCTGGCGCTGGCTCCATTGGTTCTGAGGTCCTTCAGGGCCTGATTAGCGGTGGTGCGAAGGTCATTGTTACTACTAGTCGGTACTCTCGTGAAGTTACAGAGTACTACCAGTCTATGTACACACGCTACGGCGCTCGTGGCTCGCAGCTAATTGTTGTTCCCTTCAACCAGGGTAGCAAGCAGGATGTTGAGGCTCTTGTTGACTACATTTACGATCCCAAGAACGGTCTGGGCTGGGATCTGGACTACATTGTTCCTTTTGCTGCTATTTCCGAAAATGGCCGCCAGATTGATGACCTGGATTCCAAGTCTGAGCTGGCTCACCGCATCATGCTGACCAACCTGCTGCGTTTGTTGGGTGCTGTCAAGAGACAGAAGCATGAGCGTGGCTTTGAGACACGCCCTGCCCAGGTTGTTCTTCCCCTGTCACCTAACCACGGTACTTTTGGTAATGATGGTCTGTACTCAGAGTCCAAGCTGGGTCTTGAAACTCTCTTCAACCGTTGGCACTCGGAGTCTTGGGCTAACTACCTCACCATTTGTGGTGCTGTGATTGGCTGGACCCGTGGCACTGGTCTGATGAACGGCAACAATATTGTTGCTGAAGGTGTTGAGGCTTTTGGCGTTCGTACTTTCTCCCAGCAGGAAATGGCCTTCAACCTTCTGGGTCTCATGTCCCCCGCCATTGTTGACCTTTGCCAGAATGAGCCCGTTTTTGCTGATCTCAATGGAGGTCTTCAATTTATCCCTAACCTGAATGAGATCATGACCAAGCTCCGTTCTGATATTATGCAGACTAGTGAGGTTCGCAAGGCGGTTTCCAAGGAAACTGCCATTGAGAACACTGTTGTCAATGGTGCCGATTCGGAAGCGCTTTTCAAGCGCAAGGTTGTGCAGCCTCGTGCTAACATCAAGTTTGACTTCCCACAGAAGCTGGACTGGGACTCTGAAATTGCTCCTCTCAATGCCAAGCTGAAGGGTATGGTTGATCTTGAAAAGGCCGTTGTAGTCACTGGTTTTGCTGAGGTCGGCCCCTGGGGTAACTCTCGTACCCGCTGGGAGATGGAAGCTTACGGTGAATTTTCTTTGGAGGGCTGCGTTGAAATGGCCTGGATCATGGGGTTGATTAAAAACCATAACGGCCCTATCAAGGGCAAGCCTTACTCTGGCTGGGTTGATGCCAAGTCTGGCGAGCCCGTCGATGACAAGGATATCAAGTCCAAGTACGAGAAGTTTATCCTTGAACACAGTGGTATTCGTCTCATTGAACCCGAGCTGTTTGATGGTTACGACCCCAACAAGAAGCAGCTTCTCCACGAGGTCGTCATTGAGGAGGATTTGGAGCCCTTTGAGTCCTCTAAGGAAACCGCCGAGGAGTTCAAGCGTGAACATGGTGAGAAGGTTGAGATTTTTGAGATCCCTGAGTCTGGTGAGTACACTGTCCGTGTCAAGAAGGGTGCTTCTCTCTGGATTCCCAAGGCTCTTCGCTTCGATCGCCTGGTTGCTGGCCAAATCCCTACTGGTTGGGATGCCAAGCGCTACGGCATTCCCGATGACATAATCAGCCAGGTCGATCCCGTCTCTCTCTTTGTGCTAGTGGGTGTTGCTGAAGCTCTGCTTTCTGCCGGCATTACCGACCCCTACGAGTTCTATAAATATGTCCACGTCTCCGATGTTGGCAACTGCATTGGTTCCGGAATGGGTGGTTCTACTGCTCTGCGTGGCATGCACAAGGCTCGTTTCCAGGATCAGCCCCTGCAAAATGATATTCTCCAGGAGTCTTTCATCAACACCATGAGTGCGTGGGTCAACATGCTTCTGCTCTCGTCTTCTGGTCCCATTAAGACCCCTGTTGGTGCTTGTGCTACTGCTGTTGAATCCGTTGACATTGGTTACGAGACCATTGTTGAGGGTAAGGCCCGCATTTGCTTGGTTGGTGGTTTTGATGACTTTGGTGAGGAGGGTTCTTATGAGTTTGCCAACATGAAGGCTACCAGCAATGCTGTTGATGAGTTTGCCCATGGTCGCACACCTAAGGAGATGTCTCGTCCTACTACCACTACCCGTAACGGGTTCATGGAATCTCAGGGCAGTGGTATTCAGATCATCATGACTGCTAAGCTGGCTCTTGAGATGGGTGTTCCTATTTATGGTGTTCTTGCCCTTACCACTACTGCCTCTGACAAGATTGGCCGCTCTGTGCCTGCCCCTGGTCAAGGTGTCCTGACTACTGCTCGCGAGCATGCTGGCAAGTTCCCCTCGCCTATGCTGGATATCAACTACCGCCGTCGCCAGATTGAGCTTCGCAAGAAGCAGATCAAACAGTGGCAAGAATCTGAGCTGGAGTACGTGTATGATGAGGTGCAGGCTATCAAGGCTCAAGGCACCGATATTGATGAAAAGGTGTACACTAGCGAGCGAATTGCCCATATCAATAAGGAGGCTGCTCGTCAGGAGTCCGAAGTTCTTACCAGCTTGGGCAACCACTTCTGGAAGAAGGACCCTTCGATTGCTCCCCTGCGTGGTGCTCTGGCTACTTGGGGTCTCACTATTGACGACTTGGATGTTGCTTCTTTCCACGGCACCTCAACCAAGGCTAACGACAAGAACGAGTCCTCTGTCATATGCCAGCAACTGGAGCATCTGGGCCGCAAGAAGGGTAATGCGGTCATGGGCATTTTCCAGAAGTACTTGACTGGCCACCCCAAGGGTGCTGCCGGCGCTTGGATGCTGAACGGCTGTCTCCAGGTTCTGAACACTGGGTTAGTCCCAGGCAACCGCAATGCTGACAATGTAGACGAGGTTATGGAGAAGTTTGATTTGATTGTTTACCCTAGCCGTAGTATCCAGACTGATGGTATCAAGGCTTTCTCAGTCACTTCTTTCGGTTTTGGCCAGAAGGGCGCCCAAGCTATTGGTATTCACCCCCGGTACCTGTTTGCTGTCCTAGACAAGGCTACCTACGAGGACTACACAAACCGCCTTGAGTCTCGCCAGAAGAAGACTTACCGCTACTTCCACAACGGCCTCATCAACAACAGCATCTTTGTTGCCAAGTCTCATTCTCCTTACACTGATGAGCAGCTTACTTCTGTTTTACTGAACCCTGATGCTCGCGTGACCGAGGATAAGAAGACCTCCGAGCTTAACTTCCCTAGCAACTTTATGAAGCTCTCCGAGAAGACTCCGACCACTGCTCAGAACCGGGAGACTAATGAGATGATGGAGGTCCTGGCTCGGGGCGTGCAGTCAGAGAACAACAAGGTTGGCGTTGATGTTGAGGATATTTCAGCGATCAATATTGACAACGATACCTTCCTTGAACGCAATTTCACTGACGAGGAGATTGCTTACTGCCGCAGTGCCTCTAGCCCCCAGAGCTCTTTTGCTGGCCGGTGGAGTGCTAAGGAGGCCGTATTTAAGTCTCTGGGTGTTGAGTCTCAGGGTGGCGGTGCTGCTATGAAGGAGATTGAGATTGTGCGTAGCGAGACTGGCGCCCCTTCAGTCAAGCTGAGCGGCGGAGCTGCTGCTGCCGCTTCCAAGGCAGGTGTCAAGAGCGTGAGTGTCTCAATTTCGCACTCTGAGACACAAGCTGTTGCTGTTGCCGTGTCGACCTTCTAAGTTATAGCTCTTTTGATTCACGGGCTTTCTTGTTTTTCTTTCCCCTTTTCCTTCGGGTCCTCTCCCTTGCCATCATTTTTGGCTTGACTTCTCTTGCTTCTTGGGTAACGAACGGCTTTCAAGAAAAGAGATGGTGTTTGTACGGTTGATTTATTGGGTTGATGGTTTATATTTTACGTTATCATGCTTCTGTTTCTTGTGTTTTTCTATTTGCCCAATTTTGTGCATCGTTTTTGCTTTTTGTGTGGTAGAAAATAGTTGAAAGCCAATATAGAAATTTCTGCTTGAAGTTGGTCATACAGTTGATGAATGTGGTGGCTAACGAGAAGTGAGAATGTTCCAGCAGCTTTGTGTTGGCATCCAAGACTTTGTTTCTTTTACATGTGATGCGCTGGCCATTAACCCTAAGCATGTCATAGATAAGCCTGAAGATGTCGTAATTGTGGGGGTGCGGAACTACGGTTTCTTTGTTGAGTTTAGCTTGGCTTATTAGCTGGCAAGACTTTCTTCCTACGGTTTCCGGCGTACATACATTGCCTTGTCCCTATCTGGCCAGAGAATACGCTTGTTGTTGTAAGTAAGCAAAAAAGGAGGGAGGAGGTGTGCATCAGCAACATAGCTTGTACCTAAAAGGGGGCTGGCTGGATAAGACAACATGTGTGAAGGTGATCGACAAGCCGAATTTGACTTTGATAGCGTATTTTTCCCACGGTCGACTTTGTTTTGGTCTTTGCTTTCGTTTATTACCTTTCTATTATAATGGTAAACTTGCCGTCTCACGAGACCGTTTTTTGCTTCCTCATCCCAGCATCTATCTTATACGAGGCCATAAAGATCCTCAAGCCTGTCGTTGTGAAACAGGCAACACTGTTGTACGATCTTTACACACTACAATAACAAAGAAGGCAGGTTGATAAAGCTGGATGACTAAGAAAAGCATTCAATAAACCTGCCATATCCACTTGTTCAAAAGGGCGGGCATAAAGGGCCAGATTTCCCTTCATCTGAAGAAGTTTTTGTTGGAGAGCAGCTGGAAGTTGTTGGCAGGCTTGCATCTGCGCCTTCTTGTTTTTTCTTTCCTTTGTATAGGGAAGCTGATTTATTAGAAAACCACCTTTCCTATACCTCTATTCCTTGGTCGCGGCAAGTTTACTTCCATTGCTTTCTTTTTCATTCTGGCACTTTGACTTCATATTGCTCCTCTCCCTTTCAAGCCCCTTGTCTTCATTCTGCTATGGCTTCGTCGACATCCGATCTTGGTGGCAAGACACCACAGCGTCAACACCAACTCTTTCTGGGAAACTTTATACACAGTAAATCCCGCGAGGAGCTGGACTACTGGCACAACACAGCTGTGGCTGTATCAACAGAGGGCGTGATTTTAGCTATTGAGAAAGACTGTGATGAGGCTAAAGCAAAGGCTGAACTACTGCCGAGACTGAAATGGGCACCTAGTGACGTTGAAGTGACTGTGGCATCAGAAAAACAGTTCTTCTTTCCAGGCTTGATAGGTAAGCTTGAAAAGGCGGCGGTAGCTAGCAGATTGACCCATTCTAGATTCACGCTAATACGTCATAGATACTCATGTTCACGCATCCCAGTATCCCAATGTGGGAATTTTCGGCAAGTCTACACTTTTAGATTGGCTTGATACGTACACTTTCCCCCTCGAAAGCAGTCTTGCCGATAAGGCCAAGGCCCAGCGCGTATATACGGCCTGTGTGCGCCGGACTTTGTCACACGGTACGACTGCTGCTTCGTATTTTGCAACCCAGTCGACAGAGTCTACTAATGTGCTGGCTGATGTGTGTCTGTCTCTTGGCCAGCGGGCGTTGATCGGCCGTGTATGCATGGATAATGCTGCCATGTGCCCCGAGTACTATCGAGATGAGTCTGCCGAGACTGCGCGCATTGCCACCGAGAAAAGTATCGACTACATTCGCAAAATAGACCCTACATACGAAATCATCAAGCCAATCTTGACACCACGCTTTGTGCCCTCCTGCTCCAGTGCTTCAATGACTGCCTTGGGCGAGATTGCTGCTAAAACCGGCCTTCCCGTGCAAACTCACATCTCAGAAAATCAGTCTGAATGCGAGCTAGTCAATTCTCTCTTCCCGGAGGCGGGATCCTACACAAATGTGTACGAAAGTAGTCAGTTACTGACGCCACGGACTATACTTGCGCATGGAATCTGGCTGTCGGAAGAGGAAGCGGCTTTGATTTCCCAGCGCGGTAGCAAGATTTCCCACTGCCCGTGCAGCAACACTTCCATTACTAGCGGCACGGCTCGTATACGCTGGCTGTGGAACCATGGTATCGATGTAGGCCTTGGTACTGACATGAGCGGTGGATATTCACCTAGCGTGCTAGATGCTGCGCGCCAGGCGGCTTTAGTATCGCGTCATGTCGCTATGGGAATGGCTGAGGGCAAAGAGCGCGAAAGCAGCAAGCTGACTGTGGAGGAAGTGCTGTATCTGGCAACCAAAGGGGGTGCAACTGTCATGGGCATGGAGGACAGGGTGGGCTCGTTTGCGGTGGGAATGCACTGGGATGCAATCCAAATCAAGCTGGCCACAATCACGGAATCAGGTGACCGTGAAGAAGATAGTGGTGAAGCGGGAAACGTGGATATCTTTGGATGGGAGTCCTGGGATGAGATGGTGGCTAAGTGGTTGTACAATGGCGATGATCGAAACTGCAAGAAGGTGTGGGTCAAGGGCCGTCTTGTGCACCAGCGGAAATAGAAGCCAGAGAGAGGCTGTGGGGGATGGTGATCGGTGTTTAATACCAATGCAGCTCGCTAACTGATATTTATTACATGAACAAAAAAAAGCCATGATAACCAAAAAGAGGCAACGGTCTTGCTTGTAAAAAAATGTGTGTGTACAAACACTGACTGACCCCAACCCGATTTGAACGGATAACCTTTTGATCTGGAGTCAAACGCGCTACCGTTGCGCCATAGGGCCTATAACACATGGAGAAATGGCGCTATATGATTATAAATAGTCAAAATCTTGAGGCCCGAATTTTTGGGGCCGGAGCTGGAGATCGAGGTGGACATGGCCGGACCTTAAAAAGTCATAGGAGATACTTGAAGCCAACGTACACCTGCAACTGCTGACTGTCCGGAAGCGGTAGTGGAAGACGACATCAACCGCTCTGCTTTCGTCCAGAACATGCCGTCGTATTTCTGTGGAAAACCAGTAGGTAGACGCTAAATAATACAAACAAACAGACAAACAAACAAACAAAGACTGCATAGTTCCGGGAAAGTGAATGGAAGTGGAGGACGCAGAGGAAATCTGGCTGTGTCCGGACAACAGAGGAATCGTGGACCAATGTCGCAATGCAGCCACCAAAAACAGCACATCACAGGAAGCAGCGGACGAGACAAGATGAATCCTGACATACTTGTATGCCCAGATGCTCGACATGTTTTTGGCAGGAGCTGTGAAATTCAGTCAAGCTAGTGACTGTAAGCCATATGACGGAATAATCAGGCTTGGTTTTCTTGACCCAATGGGCAAAGCTCAAGGCTACCTGGGCTTTTCCTATGCCGCCCAAGCCCATGAGGGCAACATTCTGAAAGCCGGTAAAGAGTCTATTGTTTCTTCTTTTGTGTCGATATCAAGGTAATGTAACTAGAGAGGGCGGCTGAGAGGGCGTCCAAGGGGATGTACAAAGGGGTGTATCTGGAGATCTCTCCATGGATGTCCTGATGGACGGCAAAGTCTAAGCTAGCGCGCCGATATTCATGGCGACATGCACAAAAGAGCCTCTGGGCGTGATACAGTCGTCACACTGGTCGAGGATGAAGACTATGGTGTTAGGCCCCAAACTATCAACACGGTGCTGCCTGATAACCAGCCGGTGCTTACACGCAGAGAAGAGCAGTGGCTGATGGAGGAACCTCTTTGCAATAGACGCAGCAGAGGAAGGACCGGTGCTTGGTTCAAAGGGCATCAACGAGTACATAGTGTCGCCCTATGTTACATGGCAGCTAAAAGAACTAGAAACCGGGGGCTATAAGTACATGCTATATCCGCCAGCTTGCTTTTAAAGGGGAGTCACCAAGCGAAAGCTATCAAAAGATGAATATACACATCTGGCCAACGGTAGCAAGTTCAGGCGAGCGCGCCTCTAGGATGTTTTTTCAATTAAGAACGAGGGCCAAGAAGCAGCACTGGAGGTATCGCTCGCACTTCTTCCTACTGAAAAAAAACGAGTTCGACCTTAGGGGCGCTATCCTGAGAATAGCGATTCACTTTCGGCCTTCACATACACTAGATAAGTAGGACGGGTGGTTTTATTTTTACCACCCTCTGCTCAGGTGCATGCGAAGGGTTACCAAATGTACACATAACCATCATATGAACGAAGCAAAACAAAATCGAATTGTGAAGAGAAATGGCTAAACAAGGGCTGCTATGGTATAGCTGTGTGAAGTTCCCCGCCGGGATCTCTGGCCTTCTGTGCTGACGTTCTCTGGCCGCGTCTCTGCTTCTCGTGCTGGATGGAGACTTGAGAACTACCACACCTTGCCTGCATTCCGCCGAAGCCCACAGTTGTCTTGTGCTTGCTCTGTCGCCTTTTCTACTGCTCAATAGCGCGTGCTGGCTGAGATGGACGTGGTGAGGGCCAAAGCCCCCTCGTGCCCATATCCAGATATTGCCTTGGGTTACTGTTCATGATTTTGGAGCTTCTGCATTTTGCCCAAGCTCTCTACCGCTGTCGATTGGCCACATCCCAAATCTCGCCGTCATCATTCTAGAGCCACCCACCAAAAACATTCCTGACTTGAATTCGACAGGTTGCTTCATGGCCCTTGGCTCTCGTGTAACACTGGGGTCTACTTAGTCCCACTTTCCATTCATGACAGCTTCGATCGACCTCTCGCAGACATTATCTTTCACTTGACAAAGAATCTAGACACGACAAGTGTAACGTGTAGCAAACGATGGTCGTCATTACTCAGACACACTTGCACTGGTTTCGTTTGTTATAGCTACAGTGGGCCTGTCCTCCAAGCACAGCCGGCCCTCCCTCAAAGGAAACACCTACAAAAGCCCAGTCCTTTGTCATTAGCCCAATGCGCGCATTCTTGCATCCAGTGTCTGACTAAGTGTGGCTCAGACAATAGGACCGCATTGTTGCACTCCTTCGCCTGCTCGTCGTGTCTTTCTTTGGCAGCGTGAAAAAACCTCCATGCACAGCACGTCTGTATATCCAACTAGTACAGGCGGTGGCACTCGTCCGCCAAGCCATCTTAATCTTAATAGCTTCCCCATCGCTTATTCTCTACTTTTTAAATAGACCCACGCGAGGTTCCTTGACGTGCCTACCACAACATCGAGCCAACAAATTACAGGTGATTCGTAGCACATTACTCTGTATTTTACACTCAGACGACCTAGTGTTGATGTTGTGCACGGCTAGATGCGCTCTGTGTACATGTGTCTAATTCATGTACAGCTGATTCCCGGTCATGGAGGGCTGTGCACTAGCTACGGTCCAAAGCAGGTAGGTGGTTTGCCGTCTAGCAATATGACTGGTCTCTTGGCGTGACTTGCTGCACTGCAACAAGAAGTCTTTGGTGTGACGCTGGTGCATTCATCCTACTATCTTAGGGTTGGCCTCAAGTTACTATTTGAATGTTCGTCATGACAGCGTTCAAACACTAGAACACTCTTTTGAAGCGAGTGCGCATAACATCAAGCAAGAAGCCTTGTAGCGCCTCCTTCTCCCTGCAAAAACGCTTGTTGTTTGATCTCATAAGACTAGCCACCAGTCACCTACTCTACTTTTTTCCAACGCTTGTTTATCTTCGAGGCATATCAATTGCTAGCTATCGCCCATTAAACTCTATCTGTTTGATCATTTTGGCCTTTTCCTTCTTTTATCCATTCTTCATTCCCGAATTTGGCATCAGCACCATCTTTTCTTTTTCTGCTTCCGTGGCGACTTGATAACGATAGCAATGGTGAAGATAAACCCTGACTCAAGATCCTCGTATTACGCTGCCAATGCTCGCCTATAACAGGAACCTCCTAACTAGACTACGATACTAAATCTAGGATGGCTCCGCGGCGTATGCAGACCACTGTTCTAAACGATGTGGAGAGCTTGGGTCACTGTTTTATGATGTTCTAATTACTTGGACGAATCGCGCGACTACAGTATAGTGTGCATCCTTTCAACGTTTTGAGCATGCTTGCTATTGTGACTATCTCTGCATGTATTTTAAAGCTGCTGCTATGTCTTGATTTAGGCGCCATCATTGGCTGCACGCCAGAGTCTCGTAAAGTACACATTAGAATGATAGACGGCCTGGCAGCAATACATCAGCTTATAGTACTCGCAATGAGCTTAGTGCTCTATTTAAGAGCCAGCGCTTATCTCATTTTGCTGCTAAGGAAAGTAGATCGATGCATAGAGAAGAGTCGTAGATTTCAGCATCTTTCACAAGCTAACGCTCATACCAATCTTGTTCTACAACACTGTGATTCACAGCCCAAAAGGTAACTAGATGGAGCCAAAGCTGCAATAAAGACGGCACCAAGACAGCAAAGGGGTCTAGAAGACTTGGGGTAGCGAGCACTAGTATAGTTGACGAAGTGACATTAAAAATCTAGGAGGCCTATAGTTGTTTGACCCCTCCCTTGCAAACGTTTGAGGCCTGGCTTCTCCCCTCCCCTCCTTCTAGAAATTCTAGAGTTCTGAGAACCCGATAAGTGTTTCCATTCTTTGCCCTCCCTTTGCTCTCATTATATTTCTGTTTACAAAAGAGTAGGCTGTGAAGCCCAAGCCTTAACCCCGTTCTTTCCTAGCTTTGGGAATAACCTCTAGCTACATGCCCCTTCTCGTGTCTATTGCGATCAGCAACTCTTGATCGCTGTGGCACTACCGCAGCCCAAGGGGTATATATTCACGTCTGAGACTGTAATTTGATAGTACGCGGACCGGGACCTACGTTCCTCTTTTCTTTTCCCTTTTCTGATCTATGGCGACGACAGAGCTGTAGGTGACTAATACCCCTACCTGGGCCCAAGTGCGCCCCAATAACCCAAAACCTGTCGCCACTCTCACAAAATCCATCAATAAATCCAACAGTCAGCTCAGCAATACTTACATGAAAGCTCAAGCTGAAGCCGTCCGTGTCTATTATGAGCAAAAGGTTCGGAGAAGAAGATCTCGGATGAAGAATGGGAATGCTCAGTCGATGATGAGTCAGTTCAGAGCATCTCTGGCAGCTTGCCCTTTGCTTTTTCGTCTGGTCTGCTCTAGTCCTATGGCAGGGGCCAAAGGGGTAGTGGTCAAGACAAACAATGACTTTGTCTCTGTGCAACAAACGACGACGATATTCACGTGGTGGGACCAGAGCCTAAGAAAGTTGATATAAAACTATCGACATTCCGCTTTGCAGTTAGCTCGCATAGCCACTACCATAGTGCACTTCAGAACTCCCTCACTTAGACTTGCTGACCCCACCGACCAGACTTCATCATCTTAATGACTACTGCCACACGCCCCGGAGTCCTGGCCATTGGCCCCCCACCCCTTCCCAAGTGGATACACATTGCCCGATACGCGACTATAATCCTGAGCCTTGGGGTTCTGGTTGCATCGTGCTACAGTGTCTCGCTGCTTGGAAATGCGATATACGGCCAAAGCGGTCCAGGCGGATTTCTCATATTCAACGTATGTCCATGTTCTTTCCGTCTCCTTTCCCATCCTCTTTTTGCCTCAAGTAAAAGCAAAATCATAAACGCTCACCAGATCCCTGCCTCGTGGTACATACTCTAGGCACTTTTGACGATGTTTATCCTTGGAATCACCATTGCACTTGAAATGAGCGCCCGTCACGTCTATTGTCGCTTTGCCGTCGTTGCTGCTCTTGGGCTAGAGACTATCCTCTGGCTCGTGGCATGGGCATGGGCAGCGTCCGTGGCATCAACATTCCTAAATATACGCAAGTGGCACAACAGCGACAAATATGCTGTCGGTCTTGCGGCTGCAGCTTCGCTAGCTGCATTGACGTGGTGAGTCTGCAAAAACAGCGGAGAGGGGAGTAAAGTGAGCAAGTACTTGAAAGACCCTGTTACTGATTTTACCTAGGATGCTCATGATTACGATAACTGCTGGGTTTATTCTAGCCTGCATTCGGGAGCCAAAAGGCGTTGTGAACAATGAAAGACCTAATGAGGTAGAGCTACAGGAAAATAAGCCTGCCGGATATCCTCAAGCCATTACCGTGGAGGATTGGGACAGACAGGAGAGGTACAATGTGATTCAGACAGTGTGATAAGGTCTTTGATACGCAGTGTTTGCCAGGAATAGCAAGACATTCTTTAGATGATATCCTAGATAGGAAGCGGCGTGTGCTTCTCAGACTAGCCACTTACAAGCGTAGCCGTGCTTAGGCTTGTAGTTAGCACTGGTATAAAGGCACAAGCTCCCCATCATCAGCCCTAGTAGCATTCTTTTCTCATCACTTGCTCCACTTGTTGATGAGCAGTCTCTTTTCCCAAGGTTATGCTACCCGATAACTTCACTTTTAGCCGGTCCGCTTCTCGGCGTGACGGCCGACCATTCACCTACACTAACACCATCAATCCAACTCCAAACCCCGGCTCCAATCTTCTACTCTCTCGATATCAGGGTTTCTCCCCAGGCCGACCCCTTAGCACTTAGCTAGTGTCTCCGGAAACAGCCACTGGGAGCAATGCCCCAAGTTACGCCCAGCCCTCTTCTTCGTTTAGGTCATTAGTTCCCTTTCCCAACGGTGGCGAGCAGCAAAGGGAGGAAATCGGGATGGACTTCCATCCTTCTGAGAATCAAGAGCAAGAAATCCAATCCTCTCCGCCAGGTCTAAGCGGCTCTCTCGACAATCAGCATGATTCAAGGCTTCACCCTCGCTCTCCTTCGCCTTCCCACAAATCTAGATATTCCCCTAACATGACAACCACTAACAGATCTGCTGCCGGAACCTGTGCTATTCCCGACCTGGGACTGACCTCTCCAGCTGGTTTCATCAATGTGTTCCGTCTAGAGAACAGCAACAGGGCAGATGAAAGTAGTAGCAGCGATAGTGACAACAGTGACAACAAAAGTGCCAGCCCCAACTCTGACGATCTAGACAGATTAGCCCAGATTGAAGCCACACAGATCCTCGCTCATTCAATGTCTTCAAACTCGTCAGCAATGCCCTTCTCATGCTCGCCAAGAAGCTCAGGCAGCCAACAATGGGATGTAAATGTCGACGACGGCAATACACCGGAATATCGTGATGGAAATCTGCCAAGAGAAGAGTCACCGCCCGCTCGAAACGTCCTAAATGAGGGCTTTTTGCCTTGTAATAGTGTCCCCCCGTGGTCCCTAACACGGCTTTCCTATTGTGCCATGTCTATATGTGAGCCTTCTCTAGGCAGTGCAGCAGATAACCAGTCAGCCAGTACCACTAGCAATAGTGATGCCAGTGCCGATATCAGCAAAGAACCTCGTGAAAATAGCCCTTGTGTCCTCCCCCAACTGGACGATAACGTTTCTCTCCGCTACTCTCATACTCACACAACGCGGAATGCCGTGAAAGACGCATTTTCTCGTCTAAAAAGTCTGGTCAACATCATACCATTACAACCGCCACCATCTGGACCCAGTGAGACATCAACCACAGCTATGCGAAGAGCCCTCATTTCCGCTGCTGTTCAGCGTGTTGGAAGCCGCGACGAAGCTGATTTTGCACGGATCTCAGAGGAAATACAAGCCAAGGGCGTGATGAGATGTGACGATGGATCAAAGCCTAAAGAGGGTGACGAAGAAGTAGAAGTCCCAAGTAGCAACGAAGACGGAGACAAGGACGAGGATGAGACTACAGATAGCCTATGTGAATCAAGCCTCGACATCAACAGACCACAGCCGGTCCACAGGGTTGCCCAAAATGACAGCAACCACGAATACAATGCCCTAGAGCGACGTGTTATAGAGCTTGAGCTGCGTGTAATCATCGGCGAGCTCCAAATTGCCCATCTTGGCGGCCAAGTTGATTTATTTGACCAGATTGATGCAGATATCTTAGAGGAGGCTGTTAAGACGGGGGTCAATGTGCTAGCTATGAGGCGAGAGTACCTCCAAAGCATGCAAAAGGATGTGCCATCGCCGTCATCGAGCCAGGATGGATACTGCAGTGACGGCGATTTGGACGAAGTCATGGCAGACATCAGTGACGGAGAGGGAGTTAATGAATCAAGCTATCCAAGTGAAATTTAGTCTAGCCAGGCTTTGGCTAACGCAGGATGGCTTATCGTATCGTATCAGTACCCAGCTTCATAATCTTCATTTTATACACTATATACCTTATCACCATCATGTCTGTGTGGATGCTCTTGAGCTTCCCTACTCTTGGTATCATTCTTTATTTATGTCTATATGCGGTTCCAATTCCTTGACTTCCCTTTCCCTTTTCTCCGTCCCCAAGCCCACCCATCGATCGCCCTTCACCCGCGATTAACCGTGTTTCCTGCTCCACGAGGATTGTCATCTTTGTAGTCATCCCACTTCCTTGCCTTCATTGTCTCCGCGTCTGCCTTTTCCTCATTGTCCTCATCCGGTTCAGGCTTAACCATGCTGGCCGCACCTCCACCCTCAATGATGTTGCCCCGTCGCTTTTCCTCCTCTAGATACTCGTCAATCGACATGGTAGGCAGGTTGTGTCCAGGTCTGAAAACACCCTTCTTCAGGTCTTGGCGATTGCCCACTAGAGTGAACGGCTGTAGTGGCTTTCCTGCCTTTGAAAGAAGAGGGCCCCCTGGATTGCGCGACAGGGGCGCATCCAATCTCTCTGAGTAATCGGTTTCGGGCTTTCCAGATGCAGTTCGCCGCGACCGTGGGTCTCCGCCATCTGCCATTAGCGGCCCTGAAGACTGTAGCTGCGGCGGCCGTGGGGGAGCCTGGGCCAGGATATCAAGCTCGCGATTCACGCTGTCGATCTGCTGCAAGGCATCGTGGATCTGTAGCTCCAAGTTGGCGAGGTATGTCTCACGCACCAGATCCTCGTCACCACCGTTCTCCACGTAGCGTGGGTTAGCACGCAGAGTGGCCAGTCTTTGGCGTATCTGTTTCTCGGCCGCAAAGCTGGCCATCTTAGCATCGCGCCGGGCAGCAGGATCGCGAGCATCAATAGCACTAAATTTGTCGCGGTCGTCAAGGAAACGCAGATACTGCTCAGCATACTGCACGCCAAGGAGATCATAATGGTCCATCTGTGTAAGAAAAGCCTCAAATTCATCACGCGCTTTACGCACGACGCCCACGCGGGCCTCGGGGGTTGTGAAGGCTGTCTTTAGGGTTATCTCAGCCAAATGGTACTGGATGCTGAGGAACGGCAAGTCTGCAGTCGCCAAGTCATCGAGAGTCTCATTGGAACTGAACAAATTCATATCCCTCGACAGGCGAAGACACTCGGTGAAGCCCTGGAGGGCCTCGGTGTAAGCAGCAGTCCATTCCGGTGTGTTGTATTGGAGGGAGGCAATAGAGAGCTTCCGTTCTTCGGCATTAGCAAACAGCGTCTTAAGTGAGTGGCTCTCAGTCTCTGGTAAGGTTGCCATAGCGAAAAGATGTGCGAATGATGGGCAAAATCAAGCAATACAATCACTTGTGCGTGTGAAAAGAGCTGCAATAACGTGCTTCACAACGTAGTGCAAAAGCTACCCCGCCAAAAATGTTCAGCCATTCCAGAGATAGTTTGACGTCCTTTACTTCTTAGGGTTACATCATGTGTTGTTGCCTAGTTAGACGGACTTGTTAGTTGCAGTGCTTGTGCCACACTTGCTTAACGCCACACTTTGACGTCGCTCAGCCACAGAAGCCCGGCTGGGCCCCTTCTCAGCTTCACGTCTTGACGTACGGCTTGGACTTGTGTAAGCTTCCCATTCGTTTACACTTTGCCAAACATTTGCAATCAAACCCTTTCTTTTTTCTTGCTTTGATTCTGTCTTTTATTTTCTTGTCTATTTGAGCGCTTCTGCCTTTTTATGTTTGATATTGTATTCTTAATTGCCTACTAACAACAATCCCCCTTCTCTCCTAGTCTCGCCTCGTCTTCCGTCTCTCTCTCTCTCTCTCTCTCTCTAGCTGTACTCTTCTTTCACCCATCAGCCACCATGGCGCCCAAAATTGAACCCCACGAAATCGAGACATACTGGAACATCTTCTCCACGCGCACCGGTGGTGGCCAGTTCCTAACTGGCGAGCAAGCTGGTCCAGTGCTCAAGAACAGCGGCTTGCGTGATGACCAGCTGGCCAAAGTGTGGGACTTGGCTGATGTAGACAATGACGGAAACCTGGACTTTGAGGAGTTTTGCGTGGCAATGCGTCTCATTTTCGATATTCTGAATGGCGTGCGTCCCAATTCCCTTGATCTCTTGCCTTCACGTTTCCCCATGCCTTGAGCTTTCTTTTATCCCCTCACCACCCCCTCTAGAGTCTGGCATGGCACAAAGCAGTATAGCACTGGATTTACTAACTTGCGACTCGTACAGGAATACTCGGATGTACCGGCATCACTGCCCGACTGGCTGGTGCCCGAATCCAAGGCACATCTAGTCCAAGCTGGCCGCGCTTTGACAGGAAAACAGGTGCAGTTTGAGCAGGTGGAGGACGACTCGGATGACTTGGGTTTGAAGGACGGCTTCGACTGGTACATCAGCCCTGCGGACAAGGGCAAATACCAATTGATCTACCAGGAGAACCGCGACATGCGCGGCGAGGTATCATGTGAGTTTGTCATGTTTCTCTTCTTTTCTTACATTTCCTTTTCTCTTGGCCTCTGTTCGGTCCGATTGAAATACGTTAGCTTTTTTGGCATCTAACCGTTTCTTTCTTTTCTCTACTCTAGTCGCTGCCCTCGAAGACTTGTACCAATCTCTCGATGTTCCTGACACCGATATTCGCTCAGCCTGGAATCTTGTCAACCCGTCAGCCTCATCTGCCATCAATAAAGATGCCTGCCTCGTGTTTCTGCACATGCTCAACTACCGCCACGAAGGTTACCGGATTCCGCGCAATATTCCCGCCTCCCTTCGCCACACCTTCGAGAGCAGCAAAATCGATTACAATGTTGACAACCAACGCACATCCCGCTGGGCTGTCAAAGTCGACGACTCCACAGCTACAGGTCGCAAAGCCAAGTTTGGCGACCAATATCTGACTCGTCTTGGGCGGAGCGGCTACAAGACTGCTGGCACCGACTTCTCCACCGAGAAAACCGGAGACTGGGAGGAAGTGCGCCTCAAGAAGCAACTGGCAGAGCTGGACGAAAAGCTCAAGCGCATGGAGAGTGATGCTGAGGATCGCAAGGGTGGCAAGCGCGATAGCAAGCCGGCACTAGTCAAGCGCGAGCTTGAGCAGCTGCTAGACTACAAGCGTAAGCAGATACGGGAGCTAGAGGAAGGTGCGAAATCCAGCTCTGGATCAAGCCTGAAGGGAGTCCAGGAAGATCTCAAGACTATACAAGAGCAGGTTGACGGTCTGCAGACACATTTGGCCGGACGCCAGGCCGAACTAGAGCAGTTAAGGCGAGACTTGGAGGATGAGAAAGTGCGCGCCTAGACTAGAAAAAAAGAGCGCACCACACACGCAGAGAACGAAGAACAGAAAGACAGGAACAGAGAATGACATAAGGGCTGCTTAGGCCAGAAGTCCTACCCCACTGAAAACGCTTCTTATTACACAAACTTTGATTAAGGAAATCAAAAAGAAAGACATATAAGCATCGTAAATATCTACGCAGGCAACATTAACATTCATTGTAGGTTTAAGATTGCCTATCTCCCCTCACCTCACATATCCTTCCCTGTCTCTCCCTGTCTGCACCCTTACCACTGTGTTCCGTTCACATACTTGGGCGCCGAGTCCAGCCCCAGGGTCCGGCTCTTGGCAGCCCATGCCAAGATCGATGGCAGCCCTATCCAGCCTGCCCGCACGAACCCACGGTCTCTGCCAGCCGCTCCAATCATGACATCGAAGGGGAAGCCCTTGACAGCCAGCTGGGACTTGCCCTGAAGTGCCAGCTCGACGTTCTTGGCCACACCAGCGGCCTGTTTATCTGCCAACATGAAGCCAGCACGCGGCTTTGACACGATATCTCCACATGCCCATGCATCCCTAAGACCCCGAACTTGGAAGTTTTCGTCGACATTGACGTACTTGTTTTCATTCAGACTCTTTGCGGGCACGTACTCGGAGTTTGGTGCTAGTCCCATAGTAGGCAAGTACAAATCAGTCTCAATCGTTTTGCCCGACTCCAGCACCACTTCGGTCTTGCCGTTAGCTAGGCTGCGAGTATTGGTCACGCGTGCGTTACGCTGGATCTGCACGCCGAGAGAGGTGATTTCCCGTTCGGCTGTACTGCCGATAGAATCTCCGGATAGCAGCGTATCGCCGGCTGTCAGCAATACGACGGTCTTGTCTTTATGGGCGTAACGAAGCTCGGCACTTGTCTCAACTCCGGTTGGGCCAGCTCCTGCAATTACAATGTGCTTAGCAGCAGCGACACGCTTTTGTGTCGCGTGTAGAGCAGCTAGGGTTTGGCTGTAGTTGTCCTTGTCGTCAGGGCCCGTAGCAGCAGCCTTCCATGGCGTCTCAATGTCAGAAGTAGCGGCCCGAGCGCCGCTAGCTAGCACGAGGTAGTCATAGGAGATCTTTTGCAGGCCAGTGCTGGTCTGGATAGAGGCTGTCTTGGTGGAGTCGTCAATGCCAGAGGCAGTGCCAACAAGAAACTGGAAGTTGGCTGATGGGTATGAGGCAAAGCCGGGCTCGATCGGATGGAAGAGTTGGTCGTCGCGGATGGCCTCGGGAACGACGGCACGGATGGCGGCAATGTTCCAGTAAAACTGGCTGCTCTATTGGATACGATCGGCCGTTAGAAGGCACAGCAAAAGAAAGCAAAAGGGACGAAGACGAAACGCAAGAAACGGAGCTGCTAGTGAAACTCGTGGGCATGTGTGAACTTGAACTTACCTTGGACACCAGAACAACCTTCAAATCAGGGCTTTGCTGGCGAGTGTACTTTAGCAGTCTATGCGAGACAGCTAGGCCAGCATAAGAAGCACCAACAACAACAACCGTCTTGACCATTGTCAACGACTTTGCGGGAAAATAATTTGAAGCGTTGTATCGAGTGAGGGCAGCTAAGGGCAGTGAGACAGCTTAAATGATGGGGAAATCGGAAGAGTTGCAAGTCTATTTACGTGGATTGGCCTGGTGAGGATAAGACCACCTTCTTATACAAGGCCTCTTCCGCAGCGCAGCATAGTTGCCTAGTGTGCTTGTCCGCTGTACGTCTTATCTGCATGTCAGCTCGGACATTTTCAAGCCCCAAATCAAGCAAAAAAGATACAGCCTACTTCGAGGCCCTTAACATGCCCCCAAGATTAAGCACGCAGAATCACTTCCCTCTACACTTTTGTGGCTCAAAACGAGGAGGACAGCAAGACTCGTGTTCGTGTCTACGGCACAACTTATTTTTTCGTGTGTACCAGCGCTTGTGGTCTCTTATCAGGCGTCTTTTAGCTCTTCTAAGCCATGTAAGCCGTGCAAGTTGTTTCGGACTTTCCCCGGCCGCATATCCGTGATCCAATTCCGTCTCCGTGAACGCCAGCCCACTTTTCGCATGAACGAAGGCACCCACCAGAAGATGGCTGAACTTGGTTGGAAGAAGACCCAGTGTGGCTGAACCCTAGAATGGTGTGTGGCGTGCACCAAACCCTGGGCCACTTTTGCCCTGCTTTCCCCAACAGTGGGGATTTCTGCACTTGCAAAACAAGATCCGGAGCATGATGGAGACTAGGTTTTCTTGAAACGCAGGAAAGAGGGGAAGGGAGAGCTGGGAGGGAAGGTGCAAGAAAGGAGAACGAGGGGAAAGCAGCTAGGGACTACTTTTGGTGTAGTGTACCAGGCCAAGGCCAAGACCAGGTTAGCAAACAAAGCCCCTCAACCTCAACCAAATTGAATCCTTTGAGGAAAGCTCTTGTTCATTTAGGGAAGTAGTGGTAGTTTCTAGATTCAGACTTTCTGGATTTGGCCCAAGATTCTATTTTGACTCGACCCTACTTGATTTTATCTTCTTTCTTCTCTTTCCCTTCCTTTTCCCCCTATACCTGCTACCCAACTCTGGCACCATCTTCTGTTTCCTTACTTTGTTGCTTCACCACAAATACCCCTACGACTATTTTCACCATGCCGGCTCCTGTTGCTACCGTTCCCCTCTCGCCCGAATTCGAGAAGGCTATTGCCGACTCCAAGAAGCTGACCTCCAAGCCTAGCAACGAGGACCTGCTGGAACTCTACGGTATGCTGCCTTCCATGCCACATGTGTATATCGCACACGTAGCCCATGCTCTACTTATCTCATCTGCGATTCTGCGAGTATAGCTTGCAGATAAATGCATAGGGCCTTTTATGGCTTGCCATGTAGCATGTCACCTGGATAAAATGCAAGAAGCAAGATGGCTGACATTTTCTGGAATGGGAATTTCCATGTTTTAGGCCTGTACAAGGTCGGCACTGGCGAGAAATTTGCCGATGCGCCCACTCCCGGCATGTTCGAACTGAAGGTGTGTATATTGCTGTTACCATGGCTGTTGTTGCTACCGTTGCCGCTGCTTTTACTGCCGCTCCAGACGCCCCTCCTGGCTCGCTTCAATGGGTTATATGCAGGCGTTACAATGCAGAGCAGCCTTCCAGCGCCTGCATGTGGCACCGTAATCACTTGCGGGAGGGCGTCTTTTTCTTTTTTTCAATCTTCTTTCAAGTTTTTCATGTGCTAACACTCCTGTTTGCTTCCCCGATAGAACAAGGCCAAGTACAACGCCTGGGAGGCTGTCCACAAAGAGGGTATCTCCGTTGAAACTGCCCAGAGCCGCTACGTCGCCAAGGTCGAAGAGATGAAGGTGACTTACGGCTATGATGAGAACAAGGTCCCCGAGACTGTTGGTGCTTAAATTAAACACAGAGCGCGAGCAATCAAAATGGATCAACGATCGACCCCATTCATACCAAGCATTCTAGTACCAGAAAGTCCAATAAATAAAGATAATAGCATCCATGCACATGCCCACAAAAGGCTGTATGACAACCTCTTTTGCTTTGTTTGCTTTTGCTTCCCTGATGTTGGCGAGGAGAGCAGAAGACTGCAAAGATGCCCAAAAAGGGTGGTAGCAGGCGTTGTGGAAGCTTCCCCACACAGCTCGTCGCGGCCTGGTATCGGCCAGGCTTCCAGCGCATTTCCTCTTTGTATTCTAGTTCTTGGTGCAGTGTAATAGAGTTAGAGAGCAAACGTAGAGCGGGTGACGCACGGCATGGTTAGGCCAAGACCAACCGGCAGAACTGGAAGGAGCTTCGTTGTTCTGTTTGTCACCTCCTCTGACGTTGCCCTAGTTTAGAAGGATGCTAAATGCCAACCAGACAAGCTTATTTGCCTCCCCCTTTCCATCCCTGAAATGTACCCTGTTTCTCTAGACTCGCCCTCATCTCCTTATTGACAACAACTCACAGCTCCTCCACTTCCATCTCCATTCTCTCTTCCTTTTTCTTCCCTCCTTAGTTAGACCATCTCCATATCTTTGGCCCACGGTTCTCTTGAATCTTGAAATGCTTCATCCTCTCTAGTTGGTCTCTTTTTTCTTTTTTTTCTTCCTTATTTTACCCTTCAGGTCACGGCGGAATTTTATCATCATCATAAATCTCAAAATCCTGGGGCACAAATAGCCTGGCCCTCTCGTAAAACCAAAACAAACCCAAGCCGAGCGAGCCACTGATTGATTTGTCTCGACAATTTCACGATCTTTTTTCTTTCTTTTTTCTCTCCCTTGTTTCTCCCGTAGGAGGCATTTTCGACCTTATTTTTTCTTCCATCTCGACGGCCAAAAAACCCCTAATCGATCGACCACGTATCATTGTCCATCGCTGGATTTTCGTTTCTTTTTTTTTTTCCTTTATTTAATCTTTTTTTCCTAGTGTGGTTTCACGTGCTGAGCTCGACAAGACACGCCAATTGGGACCTTTTTTCCCCTGGATTTCTGGTTTCAAGCAGCTTGCCTTGCTCTGCTTTGCCTAGCCAGTATCGCATTGCCTAGAGATCACTTCTTGCACGAAATCAAACCCTTTCTATTCCGCCACCCCCCCTTCACTTCGACTCTATCTTTGAGTTTCTTGCTGATCAGCTTTGTCTCTATAACACACTAATCTTTCTTGCTCCCCTATCGCCATGAGGCTTTTGCCCTTGTACATGCTCCTTGGGGCTACTGCTCTTGCTAGAGCTGCTGGCGCCGCCGACCCTCTTCTTGAAAATGAAGAAGAAGAAGAAGATGACGAGTACCAGAAGCCGGTCATGACCGTCTTCAACCACCAAGAAGTCCCCCCTATGTTCGAGTTGACGCCCGAAAACTACGATTCTGAGGTGGCAGCCCACAAGTACATGTTGATAAAACACTACAGGTGAGTAAACATAACCAAGTAGTCGCTGTTGTGCCATATCCTCTCAAAGCCACCCATTGTCTCATCTACCAGCTAACCCCTCTGTGTGTCCTTGTCTCTAGCCCATACTGCCATCACTGCCAAGCTTACGCCCCCGCCTTTCAAACGACCTACGAATACTACTGGACTACGAAGTCCTTTACCGAAACCTATGATTTCAAGTTTGCCATGATCAACTGTGTCGCCTACTTCGATCTATGCGCCAAG
This sequence comes from Ceratocystis ficicola, assembly GCA_038407015.1. Taxonomy (NCBI): domain Eukaryota; kingdom Fungi; phylum Ascomycota; class Sordariomycetes; order Microascales; family Ceratocystidaceae; genus Ceratocystis; species Ceratocystis ficicola. The sequence continues at coordinate 33,805 of JAZBQP010000040.1, read as the reverse complement.
AAAAAGGTCACGTCGTACCCCCTGACCATGCTGTACAAGAACGGCGAGCTCGCCAACAACATCAAGGGTGTCAAGAACGTCACCTTTCTAAGCCATGCCATTGAAGAAATACTCAGTGCCGACTTCCCAGATACTCGCCCTGCCCAGTTAACCCTTCCCGAAGCTGGCGATGCTGAGTCGCCCGACTACAAAGCTGGCTCGCAAGAGCTTCTCAACAAGCCCGCCTCCGACGACAAGACTACTGACAACCAGAAGGACTCCAAGGTCGACAGCTCCAAGCCCGTTCTCGTTGTTTCTGATCCCATCAAATCAAACGACGTCAGCAATCCTGCTTCCAACGCGATCGCTGTTATCAGCCCCTCCAAGCCTGCCGGCCCTCTCCCCAACCGCAACGGTCTTTCTGTTTCTTTGGATCCAGTGGGCTTCGCAAACCAAGTTGTTGCCACGCGCGAACCCTGGTTTGTCAAGTTCTACGCCCCTTGGTGCCACCACTGCCAGGCCATGGCTCCCAATTGGATGCAGCTGGCTAAGAACATGAAGGACCGCCTCAATGTTGCCGAGGTCAACTGTGAAAAGGAATCTCATCTCTGCTCTGATATCAAGCTTGACGGCTACCCCACAATGCTGTTTTTCCAGGGCGGCCAACGTGTCGAGTACGATGGTCTTCGTGGCTTGGGTGATCTTACCCAGTATGCCGAGCGTGCTCTCGAAGCCTCAACAGGCGTGCCTGATCTTGATCTGGCTGCCTTTGAAAAATTGGAGGAGAAGGAAGATGTCATCTTTGTCTACTTCTACGACTTTGCAACGACCAAGGAAGATATGGAGGCGCTTAACCGTCTTCCTCTCAGCTTGATAAACCGTGCTCGTGTCGTCAAGACAAATGATCCAGCTATGTACAAGCGCTTCAAGGTCACTACCTGGCCTCGTCTAGTCGTCTCCCGTGAGGGCCACCCTACCTACTACACTCCTCTAACCCCAGGGGAAATGCGCGATGTCCGCAGCATGCTCAACTGGATGAAGTCGGTCTGGTTGCCCATCATGCCCGAGCTGACAGCTTCTAACGCCCGTGAAATCATGGATGGCAAGATTGTGGTTCTGGGAGTGCTAAACCGTGAGGATCAGGAATCCTTCATCGGCGCAGTACGCGAAATGAAGTCGGCCGCAAATGAATGGATGGAAAAGCAGATCCAGCTATTTCAGCTTGAGCGCCAGGAACTGCGCGATGCAAAGCAGCTACGGATTGAGGAGGCTGAGGATCGTGATGACCAGCGCGCGCTACGCAATGCCAAAAACATCCGTATCAGCATGGATATGTCTAGCCGCAAACAGGTTACCTTTGCCTGGGTGGACGTTATCTTCTGGCAACGTTGGCTACGGACGACGTATGGCATTGACATTAAGAACGGCGACCGTGTGATTATCAACGATGAGGACGTACGTATCTTGAGCCCCCTCCCTATTCCTTCCCGACCTCTTTAACTAACTTTTTTCTTTGACAGAACCGCCGCTACTGGGATACCACCATCACTGGCAACAACATTGTTCCCTCTCGCACTTCCATTCTGGAGACCATCACCAAAGTCACCGCTTCACCACCTCTCATCAGCCCCAAGTACACTGTTGGCAACGTGCAAAAGATCTTCTACCAGCTCAAGGTTACCTTTGGCGAGCATCCGTATCTCTCGGCCCTGGCTATCATTGCCTCTTTAATCGGGATGGTCTCGTGGTACCGAGGCCGCGGCCATTCGATTGCTGGACGTGCTCGCTCCATGAGTCTCGCTGCCGAAGTCGGCAAGGCTCGTTCTGAGGGCAGTGGTCTTCTTGGCTCTGCAATGGGTGGCGGGAGTGAAACTGTGGGCGGAAAGCAGGACTAAAGACTTTTGGCCAGATAAGGAATGATTTTGATGCTGCTTTATTGAAGAGAAACGAGAAGAGAAGATAAATGGGGAAGGCAATATACACCTTTTGTTTTTTTTTTTCCTTTTTCTTACTGCCTTGTTTTTTGTTTCCCTTGGGTCTCTCATTTTCTTTTCCCCTTCTCCTTCTCCTCATTCTCTTTCATTCTTGTTTTTTGTTTTACCTTCTTGTTCTTGGCTTGCTTTTTTTTTTCCCTTCATTTCCTGCTATTATTTTAACGAGACGGAGTTTGTACTATAATGAAGATGATGCGATGCGTACCCAGCGCCCCAAGTCCAACAACAAGGTCTTCTTTTTGGTTTCCCCTTCCTACGTCTTTTTTCTTGATCCTAGCTCTGTCCCATTGTTTATTAGTGTATATCTTATTTTCCTGGTTCTCACTCAATGCTTTTCTCCTTCGTTTTCTAGGTGGCGATAGCTTCTTTAGTATTTTTTTTTTTCGTCTTTCTTTACTCATTATTCTTTCCAAGCTTATATAAATGGCCGATGTATTTCTTCCGTCTCATCTCGGACTTTTGTTCTTTTTTCCACCTGGTAAATACTTGACATCTCATCTAGTCTCATGTGTATAGCTCATCTGTTAGTGTGTTGAGCGCTAGCCCTTCGACTGCAATGTCAGCGACATCCACCAAGAAGTTTAAGGGCATCTCCACCAGCGTTCCGCGCACCCGGCCTAGCCACTCCTTGACTTCAGAAACGCCACCAGGGAACTCGGACTTGACGACATGACCATATTCGACCTTGCTCTCCTCCTCTGCCTTCGCTTGGTCATTGTTGCTCTTCTTAGGTTCAACACCAGGAATGCGGAAGTGCTTGGAGAAGAAAGTGTCGTAGTCCTCCCATGTACGCACGGCATCATTGGGCACATTGTGAAAGACCTTGGTGAAGACCTCAGTGTTGTTGCTTGCGACGCCCTGCCACAAGTTGCGGAAGTCAGCGCTGAGTGGATCAGCAACCAAAGCATCAGCAGCCGAGCCAAAGTCGTAGGTGTTGATACCAGCATCAACTGGATGCCAATTAGGCGTAGGTCTTGCGTGATGCTGCGGTGGCAGCAAGCCCAGATGCTTACGGAAAATGTAACGTCTGAGCGATGCAGCAAAGCGGGAGGCTACAAATCTTCTACCGTTCATAGTAGTTTCAACAGGAGTTGGATCCTCAATAATCACAGCAATTTCACTGTCATGGTCGCCGCACTGGCTGCGGTCATTAAGGTTTGCACTGCCACAAATAACAGTGCGGTCATCAGCAATGAGCAGCTTGCTATGCACGTAGAGCTCTTCGCTAACGAAAGCATCAATTTCAGCATCTTCGGGGCCACCCCATGGGATGGTGTCGAGCTTGTTCGGAGTATCCATGTAACAGGAGGAAATTGTGTCCCATCTGCTAGACTTGTTAGCGGTAGCGTGTTGGTAGCGCTCGTATTGGGATGAGCCATGAGTCCCCTCACCGCCGCCGCCATAGCCAGCACCAACGTGATCGTCGTGTTCACGCCGAGCACTTTCGTATGAAACCCCACTCTCCCTCTCGGCCTCTTTCATTATGTTAGAGACGTTGATGCGATCATAGTTGCGCAAGTTGTAAAATCGAATGTACTCAGTGGGGTCCGTAACACCTCGCTTTCGAGCCATTTCCATAATACTGTGACCTCCACGGCTAATAGAGGCATATTGGAACTCCATAATGGCGCGAGTGCCTAGAGCGCCATCAGATTTGAGATCGCCAGCAAAGGCCGGCACAGCGGGCATGATGACAATGATTGAAAAGTTCTCGCCAGCTTGGTGGGCACGGACGATTCGGTCGGCAAGAGCGGCACCGATTTTGTTGGACACAGGGTGTTGTTCATCGCTGGTAGCGGTGATGAAGAACTAAAATCGCTGTGTAAGTGGAATGAAAGAATGAAAGAACGAGAGACGGCGCATTAAAGGAAATAATTTACCTGGTTTTCGATGTAAATGAAGTGCTTGGCCTTGTGAATAGTGTCAATGTAGGCGTTCGCAATAGAGTGCTCTATGTAGCAGCTATGAGACCACTTGGAGGCACTAAAAGAAGAAGACGGAAGTTAGTGGAAGAGATAGGAAACGTGAAAAGGTGGAGTGAACTTGCCTTCTCAACAACTGAATGCGAGGAACTCTGTCTTGCGGGCCTCCATCCCCTTCATCACCCTCTCCGTCAGACCAAACACCCAGCTTGTTAAACTTGGATTGCATTTCTCCGAGGCCGCGATGAAGCATTTTGCTAATGTTGTGGCTGGTGTCTTCTTGCCCAGACGAGGCGCTCATGCTAACACGCTCATACTTTCCAGGGTTCTTGATGCTGTACTTGTCATCGTATAAGAAGTTCCACCGCTCAGAAAAGTGCTGCAAAAGGCTAGAGGTTATAGGACCATTGAGACAGATGCTGACGTCAGTCCACCCCATACGGGAAGTCTTAGTACGATCAAGCTTGTTCTGATTCCAGTCCTTTACATCAGCAAAGTCAAACACACGGGCATTATTGTAATCTTGGCCAGGGAAGACAATTTCGTCAAGGTCAGCAGGATGAGCATCTGCAATGGGGTGGTCTGAAGTATCCCAACGGCCAAAGCAGGCGTCCAGGCCGCCCATAAAGCCAATGTGGTTGTCAATCAGACATAGTTTTTCATGGTGGGCCCAGTACAACACGACATCATCTCTGGAGCCATGGAGCTCTTTGAGCACATTTCCAGGGAGTTTGGATAGGCTGGCGGCATCTAGCTTGCCCCTCTTGAAGGTATTCGTGATGTTTGTCTTTAAGTCATAGTGGGTGGGCGTATGATCGGGGTGGCGGAAAACAGAGATATTAGGGTGCAAAGACTCAAGATGTCGGCGGGTGTGCTGTAGAAGCAAAAATGCAAAGTTGCACGTTAGTTTCGAGCAGAAATTGGTATTTTTTGAGCCTTAAATACATCTTACATTTGAGTCCACTACGAAAAGTTTACGACGTTAGCATGGACGACCATTATGGCCAGGAGGCAGTGGAAACTAGAGCACGACTTACACGTCAAAGCGGCTTCAACCTCGCGGTACACAATGATCTTGACCTTGACGCCTCGCTCGGCTGCAGCCTTGAGCATGTTGTCCAAGCGATAGGGCTCGTTTTTGCTTGGTGGGCGACGTAAGTAAAGTTCAGGGCTCAACCACCAGTCCAGAATGTAGATGCTCTCTCGGGCTCCTACATCAGGGTGAAGGATAGATCACCGGAAGTTAATATATCAGCGTCTTGATAAAAATCACGGTAGGTCGACTTACTTTCCAAAGCCTCAGATAGCGCCCAGAAATACGAGCAACCGTCAACATACCACTTCACGTCTCCGGTCGTCGGGGATACAAATGACTGGAAGCGATTGTCACGGTGAGGCTCGGGGTGTAGCGATGTGCAATCATAGCCTAGTGATGTATGCGAGTGTTTCTCTTGACCCCGGGCATTGTTGATAGCCCGCTCAGCCTTGAGAAATAGGGCATGCATACTGAAGAGGAAACAGGTCTTGAATAGCAAAATAAATAAGAGTAATTCAACGGAAAAGAGGGATGGAAGCAGTAGAGTCACGAGGGAAAGAAGGAGAGAAAAATCAAAGGAAAAAAAAAAGAGATGCTCAGTCGAAGGTGGACAAAGAAGACAGAATTTACAAGCCAAACAAGCTGAGGAAGGAGGGGTCAGCTTCTGATATAAGAAAGGGATGGAACGCGAGCCCAGCCAAACCTGGCCTAAGATTCTCTGCACCTCCCCCCTTGGGCTGGCAGCTAATAGCAATAGCTCCCCGGAACACAGGGAATTTCCAGAAAAAGAAGGAACAAAGCCAGCCAGCCCGAGCCCCACTACTGTTCGGATCTCAGGATGAAGTAGCAATCAGGGAAGGAAAAAGAGATAGGATCCACCATCACCGCGCTCATTACTAGCCCGAAGCTGGGCCACTCTTGGAATAGGAAGGGACGAAATGGGAATGAGACTCAAGTTTTTTTTTTTGGCAAGTTCTGTCTTTGTTTTCTGGGAAAAGTGACCAAGACAGAAAGAGCTTACCCCTCCTTCCTCCTTCCTTAGTCCGTACGACCAACCACAAACAAATAAACCTGCCGTTGATTATTTCGAGGGCCTATTTATTCTCCTGCGCAGTGTCATACAGCGCCTTCATGCATGTGAGCTTATCCCCAGAGGAGGCAGAAATCCAATAGACTTTGAAGACATGATAGCAGCGGCGATCACGGGGGCCGTAAAGCGCATTGGGGCGCGAAGGAGGCCTCTTCCACACAAGTTTATATCTGTCCTTTCTCTCCTCCTCTGGGCTTCCGGATGTCCCCCTGCTCCGCCCTCACTTTGGTCTTGTTAGAGTGCAGTGCATATACGGAAAAGCGGACACTAAACAATCCCAGCTGAAAAGGATAGAGGGATGAGGCAAGCACAAGGTCTGTTACGCTTTTTCTGTCATGTCTGTCTGCCCCGTCCGTGTGTTTTGAGCTGACCACTCATTAGCTTAACAGCACCAAGCTGAAGCTGCAAGTGCGAAATAGACCCTAAATTCATTTAACCCTTGGCCCCTAGCTTCATTACCGGCCCCGCTCTTGACCACCGCCAAAATTGACGAAGCTTCGTAAATTGGACTTAAGGCCATTACTGAACCATTTTGTGACACTTTCACCGGGCTGTTTTCTATCTCTTTATAAATCTCTTAGCCAGCTTCGTTCTACTCAGAGCTTCTTTATCTTACTTTGCTTTAATTTTTAGGAGCGCCGAACTCTCCCCTACCAGAAGCCCTTCCATCTCTCATCACCTCCACCTTGGCCTTGCGTCCTAGCACTGTTGTCCTCCTGATTGCGCTGTCTTACATACCCGTTTCCTTCCTCTTCTTTACAATGGCCCCAGTTGTACGGCTCTTAAGCCCTGACACAGATAGTAGCCTCGTTCCGTATCTCGCCGCCCTGCACGCAAATTGCATAACTTCGGACCATACCATTGCGACCTTCTTACCGCCATTATCACACGACAAGCTGCTGACATGGTGGAAGGATAGCATCAGCGCTGTAGTGCGCAACGAAAGTGTTATGTTTCTCCTCTTCGATGAAGCACCACTGCCGATGTCAGGATCAGCTGACATGTCGTCGCGCTTCGCATCAGAGCAACTCAAAGGCTCTAATCTAATGGGTGTTGTGATACTGGCCATGCTCCGTGCCGAGACTGGTCCGTTTCGAGCGCAGGTGGACAAGCTATTGGTTAGCCCCAAGTTCCGCCGGCGAGGCGGCGCAACAGCTTTGATGAAGGCTTTAGAACAGGAGGCTGCCAAACGCGGCCAGACACTACTGGTGAGTCCCCTCATTACATAGTTCTCTTGTCCTCTCCCATTGCTCGTCTTATCTAGGCGGGTATACGTATTATATACACACATGCATGTGCATACATCTTCCCCTAGTCCTTCCATTCCAAACTACTCCACATCTCCCTTTTTTCTTTTACCTTTTTTCTTGGCAAAACAACTTACCCATTTCTCTCTTTTTCTCTCTACTTTTCTTTAAATCAAGATGCTCAACGCGGAATCCGGCAGCTCTGCCGAAACTTTCTATCGTCAACTCGGCTGGACCGAGGTCGGCCAGGTGCCCAATCACGACATAAGCCCAGATGGCGGTCTACGGCATGCGATATACTTCTACAAACAGCTATCAAAGTAGTAGATAGTATGCAGAGCAGTAAAGAAATTAAATCTAGGTGAGGGGAGCCTTTTTAGATGATTATTTTTTGAGGAAAATAAGAGCCGGAAGAAACAATGGCAGATGGCCAGACGGGAGGTAGACATCAGCAATCCGGCCTTTGAAACTCTAATGATATACTCCAGATTATTGAAGGGTGAAAAAACTCCCTTGTGAACAATAGAGAAGAGAAAAAGAACCAGAGCCAGATTGACGAAAAGTAAGACAAATACAGAACAAGCAAATGTGAAAACAATGAAAAACAATGAAAAAAACCGCCCATCACATCTTCAACTAGTTGAGTGTCAGTGTGTCGGGGAAAACGGTTACTTGTACACACAGAAACACAAGCATATATAGGAGACCCAGCCCGCTCCCTTAGTCTGACTCATCCTTGACTTCCGGTGCTGAGTATGGCACCCTTTCCACCAAGCCCTCAGACTCTGTTTTAGCGTTCCCAGTGTGAACTTGGGTATCAGTAGCGGTAGTCATGGCCACAGCAGCCGGAGCATGGCCAATGGCAGCATTCATGTGCGAATGGGCCTCAGCGTTGGCGGGAGCAGTCTTAGACTTCTTGGACTTCTTCTTCTTGGGGTTAGGCTAGACGGAAGGAAGTTGTAAAGTGTTAGAAGTGAACTCGCAAAATTACCCTCGTACAAGGAGGGAAAGAAATAAAAAGGAAGACCTACATCATGCCACGCCCACACGGGACGGAAACTGTCCATAAACGAGACATCTTCCCAAAGGTTGGGATACAGCCAAAGGCCTGGTGGCACCAAAAAGTATGTAATGCAAAACAAAATCACACGGAAGATGGCCATGGCAAAGAACAATCCCAGAAGGCCAAGGAAGCCCCAACTCAGATAGTATACGCCCTGGCGCAACTTCAAAGGCCACAAGGGGTAAAGCACCACCAAGAAAATCAGCACTAGCGCAAGTGCGGCATACACCTTGCGCATAACTTGGCTTCCCTCCCATAGCCATACATAATACATGTCGTCAGCCGCATCCTGTTGCTGAATAATCGACACAGTCCACTGCCCCTTGATGCGCTTAGTCTTCTTGTTGCCGTGGTTGTGGCCGGCATGCGGATCGGACTTTCCTACACGCAGGGCCAGCATAGACATAGGTAGGAGTTTAAATGCATTCTCAAGCGAAGGGCGATCGGTAATTTCTGGGAGGATGGGGTTCTTTTTACGGGCTTTTTCATAGGCCGGGCTTTGGAGTGCTCGGAGCGCACGTTTAACTAGATAAAGGCGAAAGAAGCACGATAAATGTTAGTCTTTGTTCTCGGCAGTCTCTGCCTACGAAAGTCAGAGTATAAACAATGATTTACCTTTAAACATGTCCTTTCTCTCGCCGTTAAGAATTACAGTACGTGGCTTCAGTGACTGGCTGCGCAAAAACTTGGCCACGGCCAGAGCTGCGGGATTAGGCGGGCCCGGTACAATAGGCTGCGGGCCAGCTTGCCTCTGCTGCACAGCACGCTGCTGTTGTTGCTGCTGCATCATTTTCTGCATGTATTGGACTTGTTGGGGAGAAGGTGCGCCTTGGGGGTCAGAGCCTTGTCCTGCCTGGCTGCCCTGGGGCGGCGGAGGAAGAATGGGATTGCCGTTAGCGTCCAACGGCATAGGGACAAGCTGGCCATTAGGGCCCATTTGCACGGGAATCTGCTCGCCGTTGGGCCCATGTTGCATTGGTATCGGGATTCCGTTTGGGCCCATCATCATGTGGACAGGTTTACCATTCGGCCCCATCATCACGCGTTTGCCATCAGGACCCTCGACTATACGGATAGCAGAGTTACCGGGAGCAATGGTTTGGCCTCCTGGAAGCATCATTCTGCCATCAGGACCTCGGGTAAGAGGAATGGTCTCTCCGTTGGGGCGGACAGCTACCGGGCCGTTTGGGGTCATGCGCACAGGCATAGGCAAGGCATTGGGAGTGAAAGCGCTTCCAGCACCACCAGCACCAGCACCACTCGCGCCAGCGTCAGCGCCGGCAGCGCCAGCAGCGCCAGCAGCGCCAGCAGCGCCAGCAGCGCCAGCCTGTTGCTGTTGCTGCTGCTGAAGAGCAGCCATACGGCGCATGTTTTGTTCGTAAGCCTGGCGCTTGAGCTGTTCAACAAACTGGGGAACAGTCATGCCGTGCTTTTGGGCCTCGGCAGCCAGTTGACGCTCCATAGCCTGAATCTGCTCGGGGGTAGGCTGCGGTCTAGAGCCAGGAAACGAAGGCATTTCCTGGCCGGCAGGAGGGCCCTGAGACGGAGGGGGGACGGACATGACGATGAGAAAGCGATCGAGGCTAGTGTTGAATTGAAGCTGAAGAAACGAAGCGGCTTATCGAGAAGAAAGAAGAAGAGACCAAATAGATTAGCCTTATTGCGACTGTTGAAAAGAAGAGAACAGCAGCTTCGATAACGAAGAGAAGTGAGAAAGAATGGAAAAGGATGGAAAAGAAAACTTTCCCCTTCAAGAAAGAAGAAAAGGTCAGGAAAAAGACAGATACACAGTGGGGAAGGCGCAAACGAAAGAAGCAAAAGAGCTGAAAAGAACACGAATGACGAAAGGGCGAAAAAAAAAGAAAAAAAAAGTGAGCCGAAGAAGAGGAAAATTGGTGTCCTGGATTCAGGGACGAATGAAATATGGAGAGGAATGAAAATGTAGAAAGAGTCAAGAGAACATGGAATAAAAATATTACATAAAAATAAAAATAAACGTGAAGTAAAAGCCGACACATATAACAACAGCTAAAAGCAGTTGCCTTGGACGGGGATATCTCGCAAACAGCCGAACAAAGTAGAAACGTGTTGCTAAATGGTTTACTGTGTTCACTTTCCCACTTAAGCACTCAGACGGGCACGGGTCAAGGGTTAATAGGGTTGTGCAATACCCTTGTCTTTTTCGATGGCAGCCAGGGCTCTAGCTTATCTTATCGGAACTTGTTGATTGCTTGCATAACTTTTTAACATTATTATCGAAAGCAAGTACAGCCTTGTTCACGTGCCTTGCAAGACCGTCTCAACATTTTCCTGCTTGTCTCGGCGAGTTTCTGTTGAAGCCACCGTTTTTCTACAATTTCTTGCATTTCTTCTCTCCTCCCACTCTCTTTTGCCATCGCATAATCATTGACACATACAACAACCAAATCCCACCTCCTGCTTCCCCTCTTCTACAAATGGGCTCCGTCGTCATCCCTCACCTCAACTCTGCCTGGCACGTCGACCAGGCCATTCTCAGAGAAGAAGAGCGTCTTGTCGTCATCCGTTTCGGTCATGACTGGGACGAAGACTGTATGAGCCAGGACGAAGTTCTGTACAAGATCGCTGACAAGGTCCGTAACTTTGCTGTGATATATGTGTGCGACATCACCCAAGTGCCAGACTTTAACCAAATGTACGAACTATACGATCCGTGCACTATCATGTGTAAGTCTACTCCCGACCAACAAGAAAAAAACCGCGTAGCCAGCCTACACGAAACGAACAAAGTGGCGTATGCCCAGAGGAACCGTAGGCTTTTACCAGCAACGCGGGTTTTCGGCGCTGGCCCCTCTTCACCTAGGTTCTAATCGCAACACAGGGGCCTCGAGCAACTACTCTAATGTTCCTGTGTAACACTAACCCTAGTTCTATGCAACACCTCTTCTAACTTCATTCTATTACGCTTCCATTCGCAGTCTTCTTCCGAAACAAACACATGCTCTGTGATTTTGGCACTGGTAACAACAACAAACTTAACTGGGTGCTCGAAGATAAACAAGAGCTTATCGACATCATCGAAACCGTGTACCGCGGGGCAAAGAAGGGCCGTGGTCTCGTTGTTAGTCCGAAGGGTAAGCACTGAATGCTTTGCCAGTTACTTCCCTAATCTTTTTCTGAGGATGCATAGCTGACTTTCTTTTCTAGACTACTCGACCCGTCATCGCTACTAAAGGTCTTTTCTTCCCCTTGCAGTGCTCTACTGCACTCCTCCCAGCATCCTCTCAAATAACTTCATTACATTTACTTGACGTTAGATACCAAATGCATTTCTCTCCCTTGTTACTAGCACCTCAGAAACCAAACAGATTTTACGAACTTTCTTATTCCATGGCTACATTATATATACGAGTTGTGTTCTATAGTGAATATGGTGGCCTGCATGTAGGAGAAGGCTGGGAGATAATCAAAAGAAAAAGAAGAGGACAGCAGATAATTGAAATAAAAGACGCCGGGCATAAATTGCAAAAATGAAGAAAAAAAAGAGGGAAATCGTCCAAGAATAGCGAGAGAAAACTGGGGGTATAGATCAAAAGTGCGTATAATCCAAGAAAGGCAGAGGCAACAAATTCATCAAAGAAAAGAGGACGAATGGCGAAAAACAGCGACAATCGGCCAGAGGAAAGGAAGTATAAGAAAATAAAGACCAATACCAAGAGCCGGTTAAAGCATCTCACCCATGCCCATTCCACTAGACGTTCCCATATTCTGCAAAGCATTGCCTTGGTTGTTATGAGGCATATTTGCTGTGCTTGGGTTGGGGGTTATTCCAGCTGTCCCTTTTGGCGGGAACATATTCGTACTGGCAGAGAGCTTTGGCGCATGCATAGAGGTAGATGGCGGTGGGCTGCGAATACCATCTCGCCAATCCAGGATATCCCGGCTAGAGCTTGCATTGTGAATCCTTCGAATAGCGTCTGATCTGCTAGGCTGATGTTGAGATGTCAGGCCCGGATTTCCCAAAGGTAGCTGTTGCTGTTGTCCACCCATCAGGTATACATTGCCATTTGAGCTTATCGGAGATGTGGGAGAATACATGGTGTGTCCTTGTGGCTGTGTGTGAGAGCTCCCCGGCAGATTCACACTCCAAGTTGAATTATCCGCAAAGTGCGGGCCTTCTAGTTTTTTGAAGAAAGGTGTAGGTCTCTCCTCATCAGCCTCGGCAAATCCACGCCCTTCTTCCTCTAATCCAGCACCATGTGTCGGCATGAAAAAACTAGAGGGCTGTCCAATTGGTGCCGAGGGTGAAGTAACAGATCGTGAGTGTGCGGCGATATTGCCGGTTGTGCTACCAGCTGGACTTAAGCTTAGACCAAGCCCTATGCCATGCCCACTAGAGTTAACTACACCGGAAGATGTTCCTGGTCTTGCAACAAAGGCGCCGGGATTCATAGTATTGCTAGGCTGCATGTGACGATCAGCAAAGCCGTTTTGGAAGGATGAAGCTGTAGTAGAGGCCTCATGTAGCATAGGCAGCACATGCTCATCATATAACTGTGCGCCAGATTCGAAGACTTCAGGAGAAAATTCTGTTACAGTACGCGATGATAGGCGACCTTCGCTAGGCGGGCTTTGTTCCAAATCGTCAAAGAAGTCATCCAGGCTATCCAGCTTAGTGACAAGGTCATCGACCATGGAATTCGCCATAGCGCTAGTCCCAGCAATATCATCAGAAACCATGGTAGTGGTCCGATCAGGGGGCGGTGAGAAGAATCCGTACGAGTAGTCATCAGCGTGGAAGGCAACCTCAGAAGCATCTCGAACGGGGGGAGAGACATGAGAACTTCCGTCAGCGGCATTCTGGCAAACATAAAATACAGCATGTATGTTGGCCCTCGTGGCATCGGCCTTGCGACCAGGCATAGGAATTGCCCATCCATTCGCATCAGGGATACCAAAGAGCGACTGTACACGAGAAAACTCGCGATGGTTGCTACGCATCATACTCATGCGTAAATGCTGTTTGTCCATAGGGCTAGCATACATAGCCATGGTGTTATCAATAACCCTGAGAGCATGCATACAGTACTCAGTCTGCAGCAACCTCAAGACAGGAGACACCAAGTCAGAGCCATGACCAGCAAGCTCTGGCTTGTGCAAGTCAACCTCGGCCAGCACTACACATAGAATATCGACGGTCTTGAGCTTAACCCAAGGGATGGCGTTTGTCAAAAAGCCCATCATCATCACGACCATTTGGAATTCATAACGAGGCAAAAAGGCTTCCCGGAGGCCAGAATAAAGCTCCATGAGAAAATCATGGCTAGTTGGAAAAGACCCGGCAACATAGGCGTTCAGAGCCGCACTAATACTAAGGTGGCCCTCAATATCAGCCACCTTGATCATGGTTCTGGCAGTATCCATTACTTGTGGCGTTCTTTGCTCTGGTGGAAGTTCTAGTTCATGTAGAAAACGAGGCCAATTAGCTAGAATGGAGAGGAAAAGTCTGCTATCGTCGCCAACCAGAGTGTTGCTAGGTAGTTGAGTTAGTCGGTCTAGGATTCGAAGAGTGAGGTCGATGCTACTTGAGGATCTCAACCCCTTGTACACCAGCGGCTGCAGGCCTTGAAATGGCCCGTCCCATTTAGGTGGCTGGCCTTCCATAAGTATTTGTTGCACTGTTGGCGACGAAAAGTCAAGTTTGCACAGATATTGCTCGAGAATGGTTACAGCTTCGATAAACTCGAGCTCGTTGACAGATTCTAGACAAGCACACATTGTCCAAAATAACTGCGGCAGGGCCAGTAACCTGTCGCCATCGAGTTTTGTGATGAGAGTGGTTAGAGTAACTAAGATCTCCATGGAGAAGGTCTGGATCTCAGCATCATCATCAGCTGCTGTATTGGAAAGTCGTGCCAGCATATCCGCAAGCATGAATTGGTCTAGTGATGTGAAGATGCAGCGGAAGATTTGAAACGACCGGCAAGCCAAATGACGCACTGGGCATGATGTAGCCCACGTTAAAGAGAGGCGGCCCCAGGCTTCCTTAACGCCTGGATATGCCAGTTCAAAAATTTGGACCACACAAGCTGTCAGACTTTCCATACTCGCGGGAAGGCTATGATCGCCATTACGACCGTTGCCGTTCTTGTCTTCATACGTCCAAATCACCGACTGGTCGAGGCTGCGGATCTTATCAATCAAGTCTTCCATCTCGGCACGACCGGTCTCATCTTCTCCGCTGACATAGCCACGGCAAATTACAAGTTCGTGAATCATATGCACAAGCATACACTGGGCCTGCTCCTGTACCATAGGAGTGTAATGATCCCATAGAACCATCACTACCTGGAGAAGCAAGGGTATATGCTCAGCAGCTACCTTAACCCCCGATATCATCAGGTCAACAAGCAGAATAAGCGAGAGCTGACCTTGAGAAAAGCCAGCTTGTTTTGTGCCCACAGGCAGAACCTCCGACAAGTCTGCACAATAAGAGAAGGCACTGACTTCTGGCGGAGGTTCTGTAGCCACTGCTACTGCTGCCAAGGAAGCCGATACTGACGATGTCTTCTTCTCGGTGGGAACCATAGCCTTGGGGGTCATCTGAAGCACTAGAAACTCAACAACATTTATATCAGGACCGCTGCCAGCAGCCAGGAATGCAACAATCTGCTTAACATATTGCACAAAGTTCTGCTCGCCACGTTCTAAACATAGCGCAATCACAAAGTCCAGGATAATGCGCACATTGCTTACATGAGAGCCTGTAATCAAGGCTAGCCACAGGGCCTTAACCTCATTGTTGAGCAAAGAATCGCCTGCCTTAATAGTAATCTCCAGCAGATTTGCCAGCACCATGTAGGCCTGGGCAGAGGGGCTCCCATTGGCATCGTCTAAAAGCTCAACTGTCTGTAGCCATGGGATAATTGTGCCGACTAAACTACGTTGCGCGGCAGGCTGTAGATCTTTGTAAAACATGCTGAACTCGGAGAAGACATGAAAAGCAATATCCGCGTGCTGGCGAGACAACTGTTTGGAAATCTCCAACTGCGCCTGCTTGTAGACTATCGGCGTCTTGTCAGAAATGCTGGTATTGAAATCTTGGATCTTGAAGCTGTGGCCAGGCTCCCGCTCGTTCAATGCCCGTAAAACCTTGACTGAGTTGGTTCGGATCGCTGCCTGTTCATGGCCTAAAGTGAAGAGACAGAGCATAAGCACTTTGTAGCCTATCACTGGATATTCGGGTTTCTCCAACAGAACTTCTGTAACTACATTGAAGTAGCTTTCTAGACCCTTCATATTATCAATCAGGTAGCAACGTGAGATGCAATGCTCCAGTAAAGATGGGAACTCAGCATTATGGGAAACAAGATTCCGAAGCGCTCGTCGACCAATAGAATTCATGCGATCACTGCCCGAGTTGAAGACAGATTCGATCCAAGCAACAAGCCGACGAGGGTCAAACTGAAGCACAGCACCGCCTTCAGTAGTGATACCGATTGGTCCTGCACAAAGGGAAGCCATAGCATTGAGCGCAGCCGTCCGAAGATTCCGCTTTTCAATCTCCATGGCTGATGTGATATTACCCCGTTCACCGGCACTTTTCTTGCTGATTATGGACTGACGCATGGTATCCTCGCGGGCCCGTATCTGCTGTTGGTTAGGTGAAAAACCACACCAGTCTTCCATCAGCAAAAAGGCCGACTTGCGAGCTTCAAAGGTCATCCAGCGAGACGGATCAGCCGTACCACTAATACCCTCGAAAAGTTCCTCCATTAAGCCACAGTAGTGCTGCCGAAGGGTATGGAATTCCCAGTCCATCTGCACCTCTTCGTCCATAAGAAATAGCTTTAGCTCTTTAGTAAAG
This sequence comes from Ceratocystis ficicola, assembly GCA_038407015.1. Lineage (NCBI taxonomy): Eukaryota > Fungi > Ascomycota > Sordariomycetes > Microascales > Ceratocystidaceae > Ceratocystis > Ceratocystis ficicola. The sequence continues at coordinate 17,628 of JAZBQP010000040.1, read as the reverse complement.
GCAATCAAATTTTGAAATACAGTCTCATCCTTGTGCACCTCGGGATCACGCAGGAAATGGGCCGTCAGTCTGTAGATGTGAGTTATTGACGTACGCAGAATATCCGTTTTCTGATTACGGCGAGCAGATCTTTGATGCATGCGCGCTCGGGCATCTTCGTTGCATTGAAGAACAGATTTCTCAAGCACCTCGAGCAAACAACGATAAAGGTTGATGTTGATAGAACCAATTGAGACGACTACTGACTCACGAATCTTATCTGAGGTTGCACTTAGTAGTGGAAGCAAGAGTTTGAGAAAGTTGCGCCCTGTGAACAACATCTCTTGGGAGCTAGATTTAGAGGCAGATCCCTTACGCGAATGTTGGTGAACGGGCAGGGAAGCAGAAGGCGGGGCACTCTCAGTATCGGTCATAGTTGTGCAGGCAAACATGAGGAACAGTTTCCACTGGTCAACCAAACCATCATTAGGCGTCTTGGCTCCTCGTGCACTTTGCTGTCGTGCGCTGTTAGGATCTGTCCCGGAATGGGGAACGCGAAGTGGTTCTGACATCTCGGTAATAGCAGGGTATATTTGGACAATGCGATTGCAAACAAGATCGCGACAGAGTGTGACCGTAAAGGGACAAGTTTCATATGAAATTCGAATGAGGTTAGGGAACACTTTGATCCATAAGGCCGTGTCGTAGTGGACATCACTAGTGCACAACTCGATCAAAGCGTTCGAACTAGTGTCGCTTTGTTTGCCCCGCTGGATACGGCTTCGCTCAAATACGGTGAGACGGTCGTCATCAAGCTTCATTATATCTTCTGAGTGCTTCTCCAGGATGGAAATGAGCCGGAAATCCCCTTCTTGGGACTTTTCTTTTCCCAGTGCAGCATCAAACTCAGTAATGAGTGTCAGCACAGTAATGGCAAAGTGGCGGACCCGGCGAGATTGTGAACACAGGAAGAATAGGCCATGAGACTCAACAACCTCTACTTCAGCCCATACACTCGAAAGGTCTAGCTTAATAGCACGAAGCTCAGGAGGACTCGGACTATTGGGATCAAGTTCGTCCGCAGCAATGGCATCCTTTGTCTTGCGTTCAATCTCTTCAATCCAAATCCTCAAGAGCTCGACATATAACTGCAGTGTGTTTTCAATGTGGCCCGGGCCCAGCATGCCACCATCAGACATGGTCGAATAACGTCCGTCAAAGTTGAAGATGAAGCGCGAGAACCCCATAGTAACTTGCTGCGCATGGCCCTGACGTGCAATAGCCTTAAGAGAGATAGCGGCTGACTCTGCAATGCTGGATTGCACATGGGCTGTACCCGTGCAAAGCAGGCTAATCAAACGATTGAAGGGGATATTAGCAGAAAGACAGCGTGGCAATGCCTGCACTCCTGTATGAAAAAGCTCATAAAACGCCTGCTTTTGCTCTCCGGGGTTAAGATGGTCGTCACGCCGGGTGAAGTTGAATGTATCAGACACTGGGGTCTTAGGCCCAGGGCTGTTGAACTTTTCGTCCAAGGTTGCTTGACCACCAAAGGTGTTGTCGCATAGTAGAGCAATTTCGCCTAGAACAGCGCAAAACCGCGCGTGCACCTCTCTCACTTTATCGCTAAATCGGGAGATATCAAGCGGCTCTGAATTTATCACTTCCTGGACCTTTTGGGTTTCGGGTGGCTGCGAATATAGAGATCCGCTCACGGCTGCTGAAAAGTTGACTGTAGGTGAACTTGGCGTTTTATCAACGTGAGAGGGTGGAGGGTAGTATGGGGGAAATTCGGGACGGCCGGCCTCACCCTTTTCCAGGTCAGACATTATAGCTAGAAAGGCTTTGATGCCAGCAACAATGCGATCAGGGTCAAGATTCTCGATCTTGATATCCTTCTTGGACATGAACAGATCAGCACTGATGAGTGGGAATATAATTGATCGACAACAGTACTCAGGGAACTTGTAACCAATGATTCTTAGCAGTAGAATAAAGGGCTCAGATAAAAGTTTGTCGGAGGCAACGATGCTGCGCTTTGTAGGGGCCAAAATAAGCTTCACTGCCTCGTCAAGCTTGCGCTGAATGTTCGCTGGTGAATCCACACACCGGTACAAATAAGTCCACACAAGTCGGGAAATAACCTGGAGGGCAATTGACTTGGTGTATCGGTCCTTAAACTTGGGTTGCAACGGGAGTACAAGCTGTAGCCACTGAGAGTTGAAGGTCTCCATCGGCGAGACGCATAGCATTGTGCCTGCCAAGGGAAATGCCGAAGACCAGTGCCGTGGTTTCGGTAGCATCTGGTTCAGCCGTGGCCCAAAGCTTCCAATGACCTCTATCCACCTAGAATGACCAAAGTCAGCCATATTAGCTGTAGCCGCAATCGGCCGTAGAATCAGATCCAAGACCTGACAAAATGCCGTTTTGACTCGCTGGCCATGGGCCTCCTTGAACAGCTTCCCAAGGCGAATCAGGAAGTCACATGAAAGCTCATAACGGTCATGATTGCTCAAGGAAACCTTGAGATACTTCATACCCCAAAGCACAAGCTCGATTTTGCCCTCGATCTCACGACAAGCCACAGAGTTAGGGCCCTTAGCTGCAGCATCCTTCAATAATCGCTCAAGATCATTTAAGTAACGGTCTGTGACGGACTTGAAGTTGATGTTGCTCATCTGGCCGAGAAGGAGAGCAAATATATTCCAATTCGCCATTTTCAGCGGCGAGGCCAGAAGTTGTTCCGGCTCGGCTATCTTCAACTGGCCAAAGATGATACCCTCAAGTTTACCTTCGGTTTCAACCGTGATCTGCTCCAGGTCACTTTGGTTAACAATTTCTAGCAACACTCGACACAGTATGTATATAGAGACAGTTGCTCGTCGATCGGCCTGGGCAATAAACTCGTATCTAGGTGGAGTGGGGTGATGTTCGTCGTTTAGTGCAGCAAACATGTGCTGGGCAAACTCGGTATTGCGCCTTTGAAAGCCCGGTATGTTAGGGACACCTCGGGCCTGCTGCAAGTAAGCGCGGGCTTCATTTGCAGCGTCACTTTTATTCTTTCGCCATATCATCATGAAGTCAATAAGAGGCTTTGGCCGTGGAGCAGCCATGTGGCCCAAAGCGCGGATAGCATAATCAAATGCAGGGTCAATACCGGGACCACAGATGAGATCTATTATGGGTTCGGGGTCATTAGCAGCTGTTTCACAAGCAGTGAGCTTGTCTTCAGCCTGCTGTATAAACTATAAAAACATAGAAGGGAGTATATTATTAGGTTAGCAAGCAAATTCAGTGGGAGAGTGCTCAAGAAATCTAAGTCTTTTTCAAACTATGCCCCATGCCTCATGAGAGGATCATCTTACGGAAGTATAAAGCACGTGAAGAGCGTATTCGCTCATGGGGTCCTGGACAGATGACTTCAGTAAATGGCCATTGTGCCGTGACCCAGATCGCGAATGCGAGTGTGAATGTGTATTTGAATGAGGTTGATTGTAGGCGTTTTCGTGTCGTGATTTTGTGCTTGGGTTGCGTTCGAGTTTTCTCGTTTGGGGCAGCCCCCCGCCAACGATCAGTTCGGTTGGTGTTCCTGGGGTTCCATTCAGGGTCGCTGTAGTCGCTAATGAGCCGGACTGGGCCGTAGCAGGGCGAGACTGTGACTCGGCTTCCATACGATCAGCAATGAGAGCAGCGCCTGCAGCTGCGATCAGTTGGGGACTTAGAGGGCTAGAAGACAAGCTTGCGTGACTTCCGTTGCGCGAGTGTTGAATTCCATGGACGATTGATGTCTGGCGGTGATGACCGTAGGTTGCGTTGGTCCTAGTGAGGGTGTGATCAACAGACCGACCACTGCTGTGAGAATAGGAATGCGACAGTGGGTTGTATTGTTCTTGTTCCTGTGATTGTGATTGTGAGGATTGACGTGAGTGGGAGATGGACGCCGTAGGCGAAGTCCGGTGACCAAAAGGTGGCAGTTGTTGTTTTTGTTGTTCCAGGTGGTTCTGGACCTGGCTCAGACCTTGGATGTGATGCGCTGATGGATGAGGATGGTTGTTTATGGCAGAGGCAAGGGTCGTCGCTGCTTGTGTCTTCTTCCCTGAAGAGTTCTGAGAGAGAGGGAGTGGTCGCGATGCAGGTAGAAATGAAGACTGCAGAGAGGGTGGCAGCCCGTCTGAGGCAGCAGCAACAGAATGCCCCAAGCCTGTGGTCGTGTTTATAGCAGCAGCAGATATAGGAGCAGCAGAATAACCTGCGGTAGATGAAGGCGACTCAAAGGCCACGATTGGGTCCGTTTGGTGGGCAGCTAAAGCTTGACGCACGGACAAGATCTGGTCTGGGCGAAGAGTGCGATTCCATTCCTCTTCGTGCTCGTCAAGTCCAGTAGGAGCTGGTGTGTGTAGAGAGGAGAGCTTTGGGGGTTCAGACAAAGGGTCTGGCGGCGTCTGTGACGGAGCTGAAGCAAAAGAGAAACGTTAGCTTTGTAAGAAATGCCTTGCCTTACAAGCAAAGCTGTGGGGATTTCTGTTGGATTTCTGTCGGTGTACAGGTACTGTGGGTGGTTGTTTGATCAGGCCAAGCCATGAGGACAAGTCTGGTTGGGCTGGGCTGGGCTAGGCTGGCCAGGTCTAGTCTGGTCAGGTCTAGTCTGGTCTGGCCTGGTTGGTTTTTGGTATTGTGTAGAGTGATGCTCAAGAAGCCTCTCACTTTTTCGTTTTCGCGAGGGAGGGGGGGCCTGTCAAGATGGGGAAATATTTATTCTACCATGTAGTATTCTCCGTTTGTAATTTCATAGCAGGATAACAGCTTTTTTCTGGCTTTTGGTGTCGGCATCTGAAGTGACTTTGTTGGTGAAGGCCGAATGGGAGGAGGGAGTAAGATCAATCAAGCAATGGGAGCAGGCAACAGACAAACAACAAAGGGAAAGAAAAGCGTCATATTCAACACCCAATAACTCGATCATCCACTCTTGCACCATGTTCATTCATCCACTCACCCATGTTTGATTGGGCTACAACCCATCATCTATCTCTTAAGGCCCAGCCTACGGCGATATGAATGAGCCACTGCTCCAAAGAATGGGAATATCGAAAAGCGCGCTGCTGCCGCCGATGGGTTGCCTGTTGTGCAGTACAGTTGCAATGCGGTACGGTGCGGTACGGCGCGATGGAGGGCCGGCTGTTTGAAATATGTTTGACGTGATCCTTTGCCCTCCCGCGATGGCTGTTCGTTTGCTTCTTCTTTTTGTCGCTGCTTGTCGGTACTTTGCCCGGAACGCTGGGATTGACTAGGATGTGAGTTGTTTTAGGGTGCAGTAGGGGGAAGGGAAAATCAAGATTAAACATAATAACAGAAATTAATCTTATAACGGGATTATGCACACGGTCTAGCAACATCCAACCCTCACGATCAGGACAAAGTCACAAAAGGACTGCAAAACTGAAAGAACTGTCCAAGGCTGACAATCAGCAGGCAAGGCTGAGATTTATCAAAAGACCCCTAAAAATTCAGGATTATTGCCTTCCATCATGGAGAACCACAACCAGAAAAAAGCAACTACTGTGATTTTAGAGAAGAAAAAAACACGCCCGTCTTGAAAAGATGAGCAAACAAGTAATACTCCCAGATTGTTATAATCAGTTCGCCATCAATCTTGTTTCATGGACCGTTTTCTCCGTCCTGGTTTACAGAGCTATATTACCATTTTATTTCATCTTCTACACTTGCCCCGCTAAAAAAGGAAAAGAGCGAAGGTGGCCTGGCCAATCAACCACGCGCGCCTACCTCTATCAGGTCGGGCCAGCTTGTTATCATGGTCTGGGCTGCATTATTTATCCATCGTCTCGCTTTGCCCGTGTTCTCCTTCAGATAACCCTGCGCCCAGGCTTCGTTCTCATGTCATGGTTTTTCTGGCATTTTTCTTGTATGTCACGATCTGTCTTGCCTCTTTCAGAAATGGAATCCACGCACACACATGCACACAGACTGCTATCATGCATATTGCATAGTATATGGCGAGGGGACACACATGTTCTTGACGTGCATTAGTTGGTTCCAGCGCAGCAGACATTTGATAGATGTATCTTATTTCACAGGCATATCTCCCCCGTCTACTTTTTCTTCTTCTTCTTCTTCTTCTTCTTCTTCTTCTCCTCCTCCTCCTTCTCTTCTCCGTAAACCATCAAGTCTCACTTTCTGTTGTGCAAGTCTGCATGCACTCTATTCGTGGTCAGTCATACTTGCAAATTCCTTCTTGTTTCCCAATATACTTGTCCTTCTCTCGTGTATGCGATGAATTTCTATCGTCGTACCCCTTTGTGTATCCCAAGTAATGGCAACTGGCTCTCCTCCCCTTAGACTCCAGGCCTTGCAGGTTCTACCCTACCTCGTTAAAACACAATTTATGATTCCAGACAAGTGCACAGGCAGCTCTCCATCTTCATATTCCAGACCAAAACCTTCTGTAGACTGAAACCCCTCTGCGTGCTCAAGTTATCATGACCACGTGTTTTTGAGCTCTTAATCATCCTTCGCTAGTTTCCTTGACACAAAATACCACATCGGCCAGACGGGCATTGTAGCCTAAAAAGGGCTACCCTTCGAACAACAGAAGTAGATGGTTAAATTATATAATCTCCCAACGTTTTTTCGGTGTAGAAGCTGTAACTCAGTTCAGACACAGCTCCAATCGCGTTAACCCTACTACTAGGGTATCTTTTTTCTCATCTTATCTACAAACCCCAGCGCAGGCGAGGCAAGCTAACCCGCCTATCGCGAATTCGAATACGAAATGACGCTTCAATATGCGTAGTCAACAAAAAACAATCCAAGGGCAATGGGCGAGCCTTCATTATCGATCGACAAATGTCACGAGCTGGCACTTGTAGTCTCCCTGCGATCGTATTGTTTGGTAGTTGTTGGGTCATTTGCTCGTTTATCATGCGGCTCTCATGACCAACCAGCATGTTGATTAGCTGTCCTCTTTTTTTGACTCCGCCAACACATTTGCTGCACTTAAAAAAGTTGCATCCCACATACACTTCACGAGCTGCCGTCTTTTCTAAGTCTGCCCATTGAAGGAATATCGCTACTCTAGACTCCACGTTTCCTATTGACCTCCTTTTCCCCTTCTTTCTTCTAACCTAAAACCCTAACCCTTGGCAGAACATTCAAGCCCTTCGGCAAATAGAGTCTTGATCCAATTTTGTGGTGCTTCTCCGCTATCGTCTTCTCGTGGTATTTTCTTTGCCTTGGATTATCGGCACATGCTCGGCTCAAGTGACTTGATTTACATCAAGAAATTGAATTGCCCCGAAACCCGTGGCTGTATCAGTCAATAGAGCTAAGCCAAGCAGCCTTTCTCGCCCTATTCAAAAGATTGGCTTAATCGGACTGCCCCTCTCGCTCGTTCTGGGTCGCCCTTGTCCGTCTCCTAAACACGCCCAAAGAGCCCCTCCCCCACCGTTCCGAACCCGCCCTACTGAACCCACATCATTCGATCGATAAGATAATCGCCCCATCGCTTTATATACTCTGAGCTGTCCATTGTTCATACTCTCGGCTTTCTCTAATCAACTTCTTCCCTACTTCTCGCCTCAACGCCGTCATTTCTGACATTCCCCACGGACCACCTGTCACATATACTACTCGATCTTCACTTCTCTCTCTCGCCTAGGCGCCCAACTGGCTCTGGTAATTTCTTGAAGCAACCCCGCCATCAGATGGCTGAACTAGATGTTCTGGACCTTGTGGTCCTGGCCACCATTCTCTTCGGGACCGTCGCCTACATGACCAAAGGCAAACTATGGGCAAAGGCTCACGATCCATATGCCAGTGCTATAAACACATCCACTGTTAGGTCCGAAAAAACTCGCAACATCGTCGAAAAGCTTGAAGAGTCGGGCAAAAATTGCATTATCTTTTTTGGGTCGCAAACCGGGACAGCTGAGGACTACGCTTCGCGTTTGGCCAAAGAGGGCAAAAGCCGCTTTGGCCTAGATACAATGGTGGCTGATCTTGAGGATTACGATTTCGATAACTTGGATGCTGTTCCTTCCGACAAGATCGTCATGTTTGTCTTAGCTACCTACGGCGAGGGTGAACCCACTGATAACGCTGTCGATTTCCACGAATTCCTAAAAGATGAGAACGTCGAGTTTTCTGAAGGCACCACCCCGGCTCTTGACAACCTCAACTATGTTATCTTCGGTCTCGGAAACAATACCTATGAGCATTACAACCTCATGGTGCGCCATGTTAATAAGTTGTTGGAATCGCACGGTGCTCATCGTATTAGTGAGGCTGGCGAGGGTGATGATGGTGCGGGGACCATGGAAGAAGACTTTATTGCCTGGAAAGAATCTATGTGGAAAGCTCTGGCCGATAAGATGGGCTTGCAGGAACGCGAAGCTGTTTACGAGCCCGTCTTCTCCATCACCAAATGCAACGAGCTTTCTACCCAGGATGAAAAGGTTTACTTGGGTGAGCCTAATGGCCCGCATCGCGATGGCACCGCAAAAGGTCCCTACAATGCTCACAACCCGTACATTAGTCCGATTGCTGAGACTCGAGAGCTCTTTAACTCTGAAGACCGCAGCTGCTTGCACATGGAGATTGACATTAGTGGCTCTTCTTTGCACTACGAAACTGGAGATCACGTCGCTGTCTGGCCTTCAAACCCCAGTGCTGAGGTCGACCGCTTCTTGAATCTTTTAGACTTGACTGACAAGCGCAATGAAGTAGTTGACGTAAAGCCCGTTGAATTAACCGCCAAGGTCCCCTTCCCGACCCCTACGACCTATGATGCCATTGTCCGTTATCACATGGAAATCTGCGCTCCTGTTTCACGCCAGTTTGTTGGTACCCTTGCTGCTTTTGCCCCTACTCCCGAAGCCAAGGCCGAAATGGTCAAGCTAGGCGGAGACAAAGACTATTTCCACAGCAAGACCCATTCCCAGTATTTCAATATTGCTCGATTGCTGTCGCATGTTTCTGGAGGAGAGAAATGGGATAAGATTCCTTTCTCTGCCTTTATTGAAGGTCTCACCAAGTTGCAGCCCCGTTACTACTCTATCTCGTCTTCGTCTGAGGTTCAGCCTAAATCCATTTCTATTACTGCTGTTGTCGAGTCGTTTGCTGTCTCTGGCCGTAAGGAGGATGATTTCTTCCGTGGCGTTACTACAAACTACCTTGCTGCTATTTCTGATCAAAAGAAAAACACTGAGAATGCCAGTCAGTCTACTTGCAATTATGAAGTTGATGGCCCTCGTGGAAAATATGCTGGTGCTCGTGTCCCTATTCATGTCCGTCACTCAAACTTCAAGATGCCGTCCAACCCTAGCAAACCCATCATTTGCATTGGCCCTGGTACAGGTGTTGCCCCTATGCGTGCATTCATTCAGGAACGTGCTCACCAAGCTAAAAACGGCAATGACATTGGCCGTACTATTTTGTTTTTTGGTTGTCGTAACCGCAACGAAGACTTCTTGTACGAAAAGGAATGGGAGGTACGTGCTATATCTTTAAGACAACATTGTGGCTTTGCCTTTTTTTGACAATTGCGCTGTAATGGGTGCTGTGTCTACATCTTTTTCATTCCTGTATCACTAACATTTTTGTAGGAGTACAAAGAGATCATGGGAGACAAATTCGAGCTTGTCACAGCTTTCTCTCGTGAGAGCGCCACCAAGGTTTATGTACAACACCGCCTCAAGGAACGCTCCGCCGAGATCAACCAGCTTTTGCTACAAAAGGCCAACATATATGTTTGCGGTGATGCCGCGAACATGGCCCGTGAAGTCAACGTCGTCTTGACCCAGATCATTTCTGAGCAACGTGGAATCCCTGAAGCCAAAGCCGAAGAGATTATTAAAGGCATGCGGTCATCTAGCCAGTACCAGGTATGTATTGGATTTATTTCCCGCCATTCGGAAGAAAAGAGGAATGACTTTACTGACAACGAATAACAGGAGGATGTGTGGTCATGAAAACCCTTTTCCTATATTTTTGTGTAACCCTATTGCTACATAGACAGCGTACAATTGTCTTATTTTTTTTTAGCTCGTCTCTTGTAATATCGCTGGAATTGTGTTTTAGAGTAGCAGGAAGCATTCTATGAAGCAAAGCATTTTTAGCTACCTATGTTTATATTCCTTCTGAAGAGGGCCTTGTGCCAATACTAGAGTCTCACGTACTACATATAGTGTAAGTCTTTGGTCTCTTGTTGTGTTATATTGTGGCTTGTGTGGCTTCTTGTGACGGAAAGTCCTGGCTGATGGGCTTCATGCCTGTATGTATATCTTAATGTGAGATTATGTAATCCTTCACTACCATACAGTGTTTTTAATTATTGTAGATGTCGGATCTTGGAAGTGCTCCAAGTGACACCGTAACAATACTGCCATCCTCCAAAATAGGCAAGAAGCAGAAATAAAAGTTTTACCTTGGAATGACACGAGGAAGGGACCCTACTAGTCTGCTTTCCAAACTTGAATCAACGAACGTATGTTCTTTTTCCTTCTTGCCTATTTCTCCTTTTATACTTGTCTGCTGTTCTGCTGTTCTGCTGTTCTGCTGTTCTGCTGTTCTGCTGTTCTCCTATTCACCTCTTCTCTAACCCGCTCCTACTTTTGGCATTTGAAATTTGCCAATAGCTAATGCCAAAAGATGTGATGGAATAATTAAATTGGCAAGAATGGACAGCTTTCAGGAACAATGGCTCATCTTCTCATTGCACTCACTACCCATTAGTACTAATACAAAACCTACTGCCTCCTTTTTTGTTAATGCTGAGCACCTGAGGCTAGAAGTCTAGACTTTCTACATAAGGTGCAAGACTGAGACGGTAAACAGAAAGAACCTTCATAAGGGAGGTACAAACCTCCAAAGGAAACCGCGGTGTAGCATGTGATCGGGAAAGCATAGGAAAGTGCATTCAAAGTCATAGCGCCTGAGAGAAATAAGCGAGAAGAGAAGACCTGCGTATGCCTAGTACCCGAGCAAATGTTCCCAAGACATGGTGATGTATCTAGTATAGTGTTACTAAACTTCATGCCTAGATATTACTTGATCAGCCCACAAAAGTCTACACATACACGTGCATACACAGCAACAATCACCTACTCAGCTTAATGAATCTCTTTTCCTTCCATTTTTAGAGCTTGCCCATCAATATTAGATAAGCTACACCTATATTTTTGAATGTTTTCGACTTGTACCCTCTTAGTCCCTGCCTGCAGTCTGACTGAGAAAAAAAGATACTATAGTTTGATAGTCAACAGTCCAATGTCAGGTTTTTTTATTCCGAGGAGACCCATTACATGTTGCAACTGCTTTCTCTAGCTCGTCAATTCAACTTCAAAAGTCTCCTATTATTGGACCTTATCGATGTGGCAAGCATGCGCGCCTTCTTCAGGCTTTTCCTCAAACCTCGGTTCAACAAACTCATAGTTCCAAGCCAAGCGATCAGAACTTGGCTTGAACCTGAAAGCAACTACCGATAAAAAATAAATAAAATGAGTGCTGTTGCTTCTCCATCGTAATCTATGGAAGCCATGTTCTTTCTGTTTACTCCACTGCTGCTACCTGAGTTATAGGTTTTATATACATCCTAGGCAGAGTTTTTCACAGCCTAGCCAGTCAAAAACACCATGTCAGTTATCGCGAGATCATCAAAGTATTTACTTGATTAAACTAAAGTTTTTAAGCTGCTGGTTGCCTAGCACTGACTGCTATTCTAAGAACTCGAATATTCCATTTAGAGACTGTATAAAATTCTCATATCCGTTTGCTTGCTCTTCCCAAGTTCTACTTCTTTTTCCCTCCTTCTTCTCCTTCTACTCTTCTGCTCAATTTCTTTGCATACGAAACTGCCAAGTTTATCCTCAGCAGGAGCTCTGCTCTTAATCTTTCTTATTCATTGTTACTATTGAGCCTTCAGGGCCCTTTTCTTATTCTAGAACAGTACTTCATCATTATCATTTAATTATTCATACTTTATTGTACTCAGCTCTCTTGTAAGTTGCCACAAGCAAGTCCGTACTGCACTTGCGTCTTTTCGTACATACGCCATCTGCATTGCAATACTTCGCTTTTTACAAGAACTCGCTGTTTTTGTTTGATTGTTGACAAATGTGCTATACGTGCTAGAGTACTCTATCACACATAGTTGCCTTGATAGTATCAAGTAGTTTCCTTTTAACCTCAAGACAACAAACGCCGAACTTCACGAAGTTGGAAAGAGCGTACGTACGCATTTTCACCTGCACCTTCCTCCAATACAGTACGCGCAAAATTTTCCCAGTCCTTTTATTGAGGGTATCCCACCTCTTCTTCTCTCCCCATCTTCTTCCCATCTTTCTCCCTTTCTTTCTCTCTCTTCCTCCTTTCTTCTGTAGCATCTCCAAACTGTTCATTTCACCTTCTACCTTCACACTATTCTCTTGCGCCTTGCGCTCTCTACTCTCATTTCCATATTACCTGCCCCTCAACAAGGCCATCGAGAAATTAATAGGTCTTTTCTTACCTTCACTACACGGTAGTAGTGTCCATCTAGATACCTGTCGCTATCTTTCCAGCTATCAAGGTGAGTTCTTTAAGATTAACCCCTATTACCCTACAAAAGAATCTTGTTCTTGTACAGTTGTATTCTTATATCTAACACTGCCTTTATAGTGTGTTGGAGTTCATGTATCATTCCCGCAACAGAGTCATGTCGGAAAACCAAACTACCTCGTATGGCCATGGCCACCCTGGCCCTCAGTATCACTCTGAAGCCATCGGCAATGTCGTTGGCCAGATGAGCGCTATGAACATTAGCGCCGGTATTCCTGGCCATATGTATCCTGCTGCCAACCCTTCGTTTGTCTACATGCAGGACGGCCAGCTGTATGGTATTCAGCATCCTAACGGTATGCCTCAGGCCCTAATGGACCATCACTATCCTTCGTACCCCTCGGTCCCTATGCCTCATGGAGCTATCCCTTACCCTGCTATAATGCCCTACACTCCTGCTCGTGCTCCTGGAAGTCGCGTTGATCGGGATGTTCCTGGCCTTGAAGAAGGCCGTCGTTCTTCGTACTCAACTAATGAGTCCACTCCGGCTACTCCTTTCTATGGTACTGGTCGTGAAAATGTTACCATCATGGGCGTTGATCGCTCGGCTTATAACACCCCATCCCCTCACAACGGAGCTGGCATGCTCGTTAAGCATCAGGCTGCGGGAATGTCGGATTCCGCTATTGATAGCTTGTTGGAAAAGGAACCTGCTATTCCCAAAGCTGTTCCTGCTCTTTTCACCCCCCAGAGCCATATCAAGTCGCTAGAGCAGAGTCTAGATAACCGCATTACTGGCAACCGTAATGTTTACATTCGTGGACTTCACCCTACCACTGACGACGAACTTCTTCTGAAGTACGCTGAGCGCTTTGGTAAAGTTGAAACCTCCAAGGCCATCATCGATGCTGCTACTGGAGCCTGCAAGGGGTAAGTTAAATTTACAATTTTACAGTAATGTATAATCGCTGACTCGATCTCTAGCTTCGGCTTTGCCAAGTTCTGTGAAGTAGCTGACTCGGAGCGCTGCATCCGTGGCTTCTTCCGCCTTGGCTACGAAGTCGGATTTGCTCGCGTAAGTAGTTTGGATAAATCCATTTCAAAATCTTTGTCTAACATACAACAGGAATCGTTCAACTCGCGCTTGAAGGCCGAGGGAGATGACAACTCTGCCAACCTGTATATCTCTAATCTCCCTCGCCACTTCACTGAAACTGTAGGTTCAAATAACTTCTGTATTTGCTACATTTTTCTCCATTTCTAACGCAAAATACAGGAGCTTTCTGCTGTCTTCCGTGGCTACACCATCATGTCGTCAAAGATTCTTCGTGACTCCATGGGCAACAGCCGTGGTGTTGGCTTCGCTCGGTGAGATAAATCCCTCTACTTCAGACGCAGTTCACGGAAGCCACTAACACACTTGTGTAGCTTTGAGAGTCGCGATATTTGCGACGAAATTATTCGTCAATTCAACGGCCACACACTGGTTGATCGTGACGGCAACACTTCGCTAATCATGAACATCCGTTATGCCGATACTCCTGCTCAGAAAGAATTGAAGCGCGTCACCGCCGAACGTCGTCAGTTCCGTACCAACGAATACAACCTCGGCGCTTATGGCACTCCTCATGTCGGCACACCTGGAGCTCCTGGAAGCTCTTTTACCATTGCGCCCAGCTACCGTCGATCCAACCCTCCCTCATCGACGGGATTCAGGTAGAAATCTATGTTTCCCTTTTTTATTCTAGATTTATTTTGCTGACAAGCTTTTCGCAGTGGCGTTTACTCCATCACCACCGAGTCAGGACAGGGTGCTACCGGTACCGACCGCATTCGCTCCGCTCGCCGTCAGTATGTTCACCCTTCATATCCAAGATGTCCAGCTGTTTGAAGATTCCAACACTTTATACACCATTTCTATTTTCAATAGCTCCATTCTTGACTCTTTTTTGATTGCCTTGATTATTTACTAACGATTTAATCGTAGCTCTGACTGTGCTGCCGTTTTGTCGACTCCGTCGCCCACCGACAACAAGGACGAGGCTATCTTTGCCAAGCGTAGCTGCGCTTCCATCGACAGTGTTCAGTCATCTCCAGTCAAGAAGGAGTCCTCGAACTAAGATAACATCACACTTGGTTGGGAAAGAAGAGAAACAAAAGCTCCCCGGAAACCAATAGAGGACGAGTGGTGCATCTTCAATGGGCACATTTTCTGATCAATAGATCTAAGTGGTTATTGCTGTTATTTGTTATTCGGTTTATCGCTTTCTTTATCTTCTGTCTTTTTCATTGTTATTGAAAGTTGGAGGTGGGTGTTCGTTTTTTGGGCTTTTGCATCCCTTAGGAGGACTATGTATTCATGGAGAAAGATAGTGTCATTTGTTGCGCCTTTCTCGCCAGTCCACTCCCTTTAGAACATAGAAAAAAGAGGAGAAATGCCTGAGGAAAAGCCAAGGGGGGCTTTAGGTCATCATGGTGCTTGATTTTTTATTAAAGAGGCTACGAAAGACTGACAGACGGAAGATTATGGCATTTATTAGGCTGTGTATCTTATTAGTCAAATGACAATATCCGATCTGGGTAGCAAAGTTTATGAAATATTCAGCCGATTTATAGACTCCGTTGTGTCTTGGTTCCTAAGGGAAGGTTGGTTGGTTGACTGTGATCAATATGACAAACTTGAATCTTTGAATCTTTGTGCTACACGGAATCTAGGAAATCAGGAAGTCTTGGAAAATGGGAAAACCAGATTGTAGGCTTTATGTGTCCAAATTCCCTACTGTTTTTTTTATGCCTTTAGCTAAGAGGAGATGAATGAGATGACAAGAAAACAAAATGGAAAAGGGTTTCATTGACTAGATGCCCTGAAACAAGACTTTTGTTTGCCAGGGCTGTCGACACACTTTTAAATGATGATAGGATCATGTTGTGTGGGTATGTAAGTAGTGATGGAAGGCAGCTTCTTTCCTAACTAATCTTGAAGGGTCACCTAGACACTTATTTGTTATGCTATTCCGTGGCGGCTGTTGTTATGACAAGTCTAAGAAGAGACAGTTCTGAGGGGGGAAAGCTATTATTACCAAGTTCGTTGGTTGCCCAAGCGAAGCCCTCCTTCAGCTGACTGTTTGGTGAATACAGGCATTAGATAGGATGAGCCTAGGCAGAGAGTTCGGGAAGAAAAGACGGCGGTTAACATGGAATGGTAGATTCGCTGACAAAAGCATTTGTTTTAGCTGTATTCCGACAGTGAGATTAAAATGACATTAGTTCCGGAAAAGACAGCAACTTTGAGCGATGGCTTGCGTTATGGTATGGACTGGGAAGCGTTAGGGTTGGTAGGGGTTGAGTTTCCACACGATAATTTGCTCTCATATAAAGAAAACATCAAACACAAAAAATGGGGGCCCTTCCTTTTCCTTCTAAAAACTAGAAATTTCGGCCATAAACAAAACCAAATCCTGGCTCACCATCAACGCCAGGCCACGCCAAGATAAAAGTTTTATTTGATTTTGTTGGTTGGCACGCTGCCAAGGAGGGAGGCTTGCGTTTCTCTCCTCTTGTTCTCTTTGTTGTGTTGTTCATTATGGGTCCACTTTTTCTTTTGGCCTGCATTTTTGCTTTATTTTATTTAGAGGGGGGCTAAGGAAACACACCAGGGGAACAGATTTTGTGATTGGTCTCAGAGACACATAGGAAGGAAGGATTAGGAAGAGGAGCAAAAGCACAGCGGCAGATAACAGGAGTGTTGCAGTTACATGCCTTTGGTTCTTTTTGATTTTTCATCGGACACAAGCCGCACATAACACGGGGTTGTTTTACTTCTAGGGAAACAGAAAAACTCACGAAAAGAAACTAACATGAAAGATGAGTTGGCGACGGCATTTTCCTCGGTAAATGCACGGTGTGGTCAAAATGCATGTACAAGCATAAATATTGCTGGGCTCACCTCACCGCTTTTGCTACCTGCCGATGGAAAATCCTAACAAAAGGCGACAAGGGATGATCAATGGAAGGAATAGGGAACGAGCAGTAGAGATTAGGACAAAGGAGAAACAGAGGCGATGGGACAAGACAGAAAGACAGGATTGTGGTGGGTGGTGGATAGATTGACAACGGACCTAGAAAGTCAAACACCCACGACAAGTGGAAGGGGGGAGATGAAAGCGACATTGTAGCACATGAGAGAGAAACAAAGTAAATTGGCGATGGGTTGAACAATCCTTGGGCTCATTAAACCCCGTGGAACTAAGACCAAATAAGGGGGCGCTTGGTGACGACAGCAACTTGCTCTTGTTGTTACGATCTGCAAAGGCGGTCTCTAGTAGCACCTGCCTTTTTGCTCCTTTGCTACAGCTGGCACCAATGTAGCAAACGTGCCCTTGTTGTGTCCCTAAGGTGCTGGAAAGTTAAGGCGGATTTGGCAGGTGTCATGGAACTTCAGGGAGAGGGAGAGAAGGGACAAAAAGAGGAGATGAGAAGGGGGAGGGAGGGGGCTAGTGCGCGAAAGTGAGTCTGTGTTGTAGGAGAGAAGCAGAAACAAGAGAGTCAAGGCTAAAAGGGCTGGTTTCCGTGTAAGATGAATGCACAGACATCTTCAGCCACAGCCACAGCTAAACTGTGTGCAGCAAAGAAGAGCAGAGAGGCAGGTCAAGGTGAGGACTTGGGCTTTTAGCAATGCACATATGGTGTCTGTGGTGTCTACCACTAGCAGAGTTAAATTCCGAGTTTGTTTGGTTATCTGGATGGGGTTGAGCAGAAGGAAGAGGGAAGGGGGTGGTGAGCCTTGCCGACAGGGGGAGTGGATTCAGGAACATGGGGACAAGGCCAGATAGAGCCCGCGTTATTTGTGCAAGCTGGTGTCTATCTGCCCATTATTGCATTCTCTGGCCAAGGAGGCGAGTTTACTACTAGCATTAAAAAGTAATTATTATGTTTCTGCTTAAAAAAAGAACGCTCGCTGGAAAGTATGACCACAAGTGTGTTTGGCTAAGCTCGCAGAACACGACTAAATGACAGCAAGAGGCACAATTTGTGCTATTTTTATGATCAAGACCTGTGTCTTTTTTTTTTTTTTTTTTTTTTTTTTTTTTTTTTTTTTTC
>JAZBQP010000408.1:0-17388 GCA_038407015.1 Ceratocystis ficicola | reverse complement strand
CAACAGTCATTGTAAGGCAGCAATAGGTGAAAAGGGGGGGGGGGGGGGGTGTGTAAGAGCATGTTCTTGTGTTGATCTCTTTTAAAGGTCGTGTGGATGCTAGAAACCAATGGGAGACTTGGTAGCAAGGGCCAAGATGACTTGGTCTAGAAGGCTTAGACTCCGGTGATGTAGCCCTAGAGCTTAGACCTTGCAAGTAGGGCAGAGAAGATGGTGCGAAGGGCGGTCTATATCCAAGAGAGAAGAGAGAAGCCGGGAGGAGCAAGAGTTGAATTCACCAGCCATTAAATGAGAATTGTGTACCGTCCGCATACCCTACACTAGCCGGGATGGCCTATCCTCTTGATACTAGATCTAGTTACACTACTTTTATTCATCACGTCCATTCTAGCAGTGTACTTGGGACGGGCTCTCCGGCTGATCAACTGTGGGTGCTTGGCACGTCTACACCACAGTAGTATTGGCTTGAGAATGACTAGTGCTTTTGTAGCTTGCATGGTGTGTATGAGAGCCGCTGATTGTGCCTATACGTAAAATTCTCAGCTCTTTTCTCGGGCTGAGCAGCTTCGTGGCTGTATTTTGAGTCAGCATTATCTTACACTCTACAAAGTTCCACTCCTCCTCGTGTTAGTCCAAAAACAGACTGCACCTCGTCCTCACATCATTCTAGCCTCCAAGTTGCCCCTCCTCTATCCCTCGCCCCGCGACTTAGTACATCACGCCCGCCTAATTTCGTCTTGCTAGATACACCCCCACATGGGCTGTTATGACGAGTGTGCTAGTTGGCCGGGCTGGTCTTGGTGATGAACTCCGTCAACATCAAATGTATAAGAGCTGGCGAAATCCCCCTCCTTGGACGGTTGTGGTTCTTTCCTTTTCCCATCATCAACCACCAGCCTTTACTTCTACATCCTTCTTCGACTAATTCTTCTTCTTAATATCTTCGTTGCTCAATCATCAACCTCTAATCCAACATGCTCTTCTCTACCGTTTTCATGTCGGCTCTGGCCGCCCTTCCCACGGCCTTTGCTATTCCGGCCAAGCCCAACGATGCTGCTTGGATGGCGCCCCGCGAAGTCAGTGTGGAGCCGAGAGCTGATGCAGGCAGTGTTTTCTACCCTACCATCAGCAAGGTCTACGACCTGACCAACAATGGAAACAGCTTCACTCAGTTCTGCTCCGCTGCTGCGTCGACTTTCAAGAACAACGTCGATCAGCGCAGCATGCTCTACCGCTTTGACTTGGACCAGAGTGTCCAGGGCAAGAAGTGCAACCTGTTTTTTGAAGCTACTGGCATCACTCTGTACTATGATTCCACCTTCCCCATCACCCTGCAGCTGTTCACTACGATCGAGGGCACTCCCCTTGGCTGCAACGAAAACTACCTGAACAACCGCCGCGACAAGCACGTCGCCGACATCACCATCTCCTCGTCGTCTGGCGATGTCCAGTGGACTTACTACAGCGATGACTACCTCCTGAAGTCTACTGATTGCCCCACCTCGGGCAGTTTCGGATATGAAGTAGCTATTGCTGGCGAGTCCAAGTATGCTGCTTGGACCCCGCCCGCCATGGGCCTCATGATCAAGCTGCAGTAGATCAGCACGACGTGATGAGAGGAAAGGCCGTAAACGCTTTTATGGTCTGGACTCATCTATCTGGCTATGCGGCGGGGACATAACACTGCCATGCTATAGCCAGAGCAATTTTGCCATGGTTAGGGCTGTCCTACTTGGTTTGTTTGGGCTCTTTTCCCAATCCGTTTTGATGATGCATTCTTCTGGTTTTTCATTGTGTTTCGTTACCTTTCCGTCATTACTGCCTTGCATTGCTGTTTTATTGTAGCCCATTTTACGGGGATCTCGTTCGTTACCATTTTAACCGCTCTATAAATAATACATTCACTCCTTGAAACTTTCTGTCGTTGTTATTCTTGTGCTATGCTGCTTGCTTGGATATCTCCATGCCTGGTATGTTGACTGTATTCTTGGGCGCACATTACATGGCCTGATGGGAAAATATCTTAAACACAGCCTCCCCCACACGGGCACTGTCTCAGCTATAAGCTATAAGCTATATTCTGGGGAATACATCATTGAGCCCCCCTCCCCCGCAGCAATAGTTCAACATGACTTCCTGTCTCAATCGTATTCCCGGGCGTTCATTATGTTGCCGAAGAGAATTGCCAGCCAAGCGTGACTTTCTCCACACACCTGACCTTTTGATTGTATTCCAGGGCGTACATTATGTTGCCGCCCCTCCCCCCAGCAGCAATAGTTCAGCATGACGTTCTGTCTCAATCGTATTCCCAGGCGTGCATTATGTCGCCGAGTCGTAGCATTAGGTAAGAGAAAAACCCCCATCCTGCATACGCTTGATCTCCGAATTGTGTTCCCGGCTGTGCGTTATATCGCCGAACAGCAGCATCAGTCAAGCACGGCTTTCTTCTGATGTTAAACCGAAGTCCCCGTATCTGTATCACGAAAGCCTCGAGGACTCCAAGCAGGATTCTCCAAGTAGGATTTTGCACTGGTATTGGACAGGATTGCCCCCTGTTGATAAACTTGGACTTGGGCCAGGGTTCTCCAGACTTTTGGCTGGCTACTGTGTTTGTACCATGTGTATGCTTCCGTTAGGCTTAAGCTGGCCTACACAGCGCTGCCGGTAGCACATGTAAAGACCACATTGCGTCTGTTGTCTCATGGCATGAGTGGCTACAAAGGGTAGCTGCCTTGCGCATACATAGGGGTAAGCAGAAAAGGCAACAAGCAACAAGCAGGCTGCCCTGTTTTGGCAGTTTCCATTTGCGCATCCCACCGAATGAAGAATCGTGGGCAGAAAGCGACAGAAAAAAAAGAAAGTGGGAGCGGCTGACCTTGCTTACATAAACAAAAGTGCTCTTTCCTCGTCAAGTTGCTGTCGCTCGTATTGTAGACTGTCCTCTCCTTCCCCCACAGCCTCTCGTCAAGCTTGCCTTGCCCTCTTATTCTTCCTCTTCTCTTTCCCTCTCATGTCTTGCTTTTCTGCGAAACTACGACGGTGTTTCTAAGGCGTCACTGTTTTTTTTTTGCTTCTACGTTGTGAAATCCACTTGATCTTGGGCTTGAGAATTATTGCACAATCTTCCCATCTTTCATCTGTTTCTCGCCCGATCATCTCATGCCTCTCGCCCTGGTCCATCAATCATCGATAGCCTAACCACGGTGCGAGGTCTTGGCAGCAGTACATTTGCATTGACAGCTGCCACTGTTGTAAACGAAGCTCAAAGTACACCAAGCATAGGCGCAACTGGCAGGCTGCGAGCTCGAGCCAGACTCTAGCCAATCCTCGGAGCCTGACCCAATCGCCGTGTTTCATTCATCTGCCTTCGAGTGTTCAGCTAGGGGGTATGTCCTTCTAACGCTGTGTCTCGTTAGATGCCATTCTCCGATCGGTCCGCACGCTCGCTTTGACAACCTCATGTACTTCAAGGGGCAAGAATCTCGTCTGCCCCACCTACTGTCAGTGGGAAAGCCGAGCCCTATGTAGAGATGTGCTAATCTAGCAGTAGTATTACACCTGGGACACGTCCTACAACGCTGTCGTGAAGCCATCATTGGCCTTCTAGTTTGGCGAGGGACAAGACTATGTGCCGAATAACTGCATTGCATCTTTGGGAAGCGACGACCAAGGCTTTTGAGGAATGTCGTCTATGCGTGTAGCTGAAATTGGGTTGAAAAACTCCGACGCTCCACAGCAGCAATGACCTTCACTTGCGCTGGCTCAAGCAGTGTTCGACACACATACTGCCCTAGATAGGCACGATTCCTACTGCGGTGGAAGATTCCCCTGGCTAACGGCGGCTAAGATCGTAGTAATAGCGGATTGTCCTAGTTGTCGAAGGTTAATAAGGCAAACCGCCGATTCAATAGCCTTCAATCTGGGGGCACGCCTAGCAATGCTCCATGCACGAAGCGTGCTCTGGAAACCTACGACTAGATCGAAAAGATGGGCTAGTTTGTTGACCATAGCTACAGCATCTACATTGGCGGCCCATCGGGTGCAGTTGCACCAGTGTCAATGAGGAGCAGCTCTTTTAGAATAGCGCAGAGCGTCGTACAACTGTGCAATTTTGCCGATTTAGCCGATCCCCCGAGCCAAGAATGCAGACTACTGATCTTTTATGCCGGCCACAAGACCAACGATTGCTTTACAACATAGAAAATAGAAGTCAACTATCTACTAAACGCAACGTTGCGCAACCTCCTTCCCAACGGTACCGCCTTGGGGCCGTCTGTAAAGCAGATCTCACGTGTGCCATGGAAATATGGAGTTTCAAATACCATGCGGCCCACTGGCTTGCCTCATACCTCAGTCACACAGGTAGCCCCATGTGCCCACGATACTTTTATCCTCCGTCTTGCGCGCCTCAGCAAAGACCATTGCACAATGTACAAGCGGCGACCCCGACTGCCAGCGTGGGCTCAGCTAGGCCAAGGGGGTGAGTCTAATGTCAAGGCTGGTTGCGCCCAGGAGATGAATGTTGTAGGAGAGGCCTCATCGCTCTTGGTTGATTCGTCCGCAGCGCTCTCGCAAACTATGGTGGTACAGGCCAGGGCAGCGCCGATGCTGAAATACATTCGCACACATTTCTTTGTCGACTCATAGAAACGCAACGGGCGGGGCAAGCATCGCGACAATATTTGCGATAGCAAGAGGCAATGGCATTTTTCGTGTGAATATGTAGGGTGTTGGACTTGGCTCCTTTTTTTTTGAACATGCTTGAGCTATTTATTGTACAGTTTAGCGAGGCTTTGGCCTCTAGATTTTTCTGGATAGCTCTCTACGAAGGCGAGTTACTACAGCTTCAATTTCTCAGCCTTGTATCGTGTGGGATTGTTCGCTTTTCTGGCTGTCCCTGTTTCAGCCTTACCAAGTAGTAGGTGAAGCTTCGATCCTACAGCAACCTCTCAGCAAAATGTGAATTGACATCATTGCTCATCAATCAACGCTCATCCAATCCCAAATCACCACCAATCTACCCCGATTTTTAGACATTTACAGCATGACTTTCCAACCCGTACTTGACTTTTCGGACCGAGCCCGATTCCCCAATTTCAACGACACGCCCACCACCGAAGGCAGTCATGTGCTCCTCGGGACATGCAAAGAAAATATGAGCATCACGCGGCCTACTTACATCCTGGAAGACCGAGACAAACAATCCTTTGCAGTGACGTTTATGATGGCAAACGACTCGCCCGTACGACCAAAGCTCAAAAAGGGCGCCGCAGTTGCAGTGTGTGGGCTAGCTCGCCAGGAACCCAATGCCGCAGCCGGCGAAACGAAAAAAAGTGCGTGCATCCGCGTGCGGGCTGGCGAAGAGACACGGGTGGTCGGGCTTGGGGTCTCGCTGGATAGAATTCTGGCTACTTCGGCTGCTCGCCCTTTGACTGCAAGCTGTGCAGCGTGTGGGAAGCCTGAGGGCACGACCGAGGGCATGAAGAGATGTACGAGCTGTGGGTGGGTGAAGTACTGCGGAAAGGTAAGCATGCCAGATTATGGGAGTGAGAGCGGGGCGGGAACATCAGGGTAATCATGGAGGCAGACGGGACGGGATGAGAACAGGTGACAAAGCCAACTGCTGCTAACTTTTGATTTGCCCCCTTTAGGAATGCCAAATTGAGGGCTGGAGTACCAAGGGCCACAAGGGCGATTGCAAGGCGTTCCGCCTGTTGCAAGCTGCGCTGACAGAAAACAAAAATGGGACAACCTCGGCGTGAGCATGCAGACCAATCTGACTGGCCGCTGGGCTAGACTTGGCCACATGAGGATGGGGAACCGCTATGATGCATGTAGTGCAGATGGAGCCATGCTTATCCAGGTACATAATGTGTGTGTGCAGCCACACCCGATATAGCTTCAATAGAAGAAGCATGGTACTAGGTGCCCAAGGCTTGTCTCAGTTATATTACAGTCTGCCCCCCTGTTCTGCTGTGAGGCCCCAATACTCTCTGAATGCCTTTTTTTTTCTTCCTTTTCTTTACTTGTTCTAGGCATCTGTTTGCAGATACAGGGGCCGCTGCTTGTCTGTGTAGGGGGGAGGCAGTAGCGAGAGCAACATGACCATTGGAGCAAAAAGGCTGTGTATCACTGCCCTCACTGAAGCAGGACGCGACTCGACGAGGCATTTGGGATAAAAATAATGCTTGGGGGTTAGCACATGCAGTCTTGGGGCGTCACATGCACTGTTGCAAGCGAGCAACGCTTTGCTCTGCCTTGTTCTAGCTTGTTCCATCTTGTGTAATAATCTTGTTTGTTGAAAGCGGCAAGCAGTACGAGAAGCGTACGAGATGGGGTGACTCTGGGAATTCTGGGGCAATCATGAATCCAGGTGATCATGAATCCAGGTGAGTAGGGCGCCCACCAAGTTGTTGGGACGGAGAAGGATGGAATGCAGGAAGCAAACAACAACCATAGGAAGGCCGGAACGGCACATCACATCACACCTTTTGCATTGTCGAGACAGCAGACACGAGCATTCGATTTGAATCAAAAGATAAGCTAGATATGCAAGCGATGTAACTGCTGTGCCAACGTCATCAGGAGAAACTCGCCTGGTGGTTGGCCGTGCAATAAGTAGTAGTACTAGCCGCCTGTTTGGCATCGAATGGGGGCAAAGATCTCAACGACGAAAGTGCATGCGGCTGCTAGTTTCTGCTTGCTGGCTCAACGTCAGGGCTCAGGTGAGCCTGTGTCCAAGTTGAAGCTCGCCAACCGAAGACACCTGGACGACTCCTCCCGCTTGCCTAGCAGTAGTGGATGTTTCTGCTGCCTCTTGATGGGGTAGTTGCCGATGATCAAGATGCTATCGATAGCGATAAGGCTTGCTGTCCGCACCACTCGCATTTCTTGTCCTCCTTCACTTGACCATCTGCTCTTCTCTTCCTGTCCTTCACATTGTCTCAGCCACAGTGAGTTAATGGCACGAGTTTTATTCAATTTCTCGCTCGTTGCCTTGTTGTTTCCCCTCATCTCGTTCTCCTTTTTCTCCAACTAGAATCCATCAAACTCGATCCTTCTGACTTTGGGACAACTTTTTTATTTTGTTTTTTTACCTCGTATTTTTTTTTTTTTTTTAAAAAAAAAATTCCCCTACCATACGCTCCCCGGCCCGCCCTGACCCTAGGAAAGAAACAAACAAGCACAACGCGTCTCTAATCTTGAATTCTTCCCCAGCCAGCCGTCTTCTCTCAGCCTCTTCTTCAACATTCTCAACCTCAAACCCCCAGCCCTGATATTTGCCCCCTCTCTACCTCCGGTAAGCCCTATTCACGCCTCAGCCCAGGCTTCATTCCTAGCATCTCTCCCCACACTACCGCTAAGCGTCGCATGTGACTATCACATATTTTTTGTGCCTGCCCTTTCCGCGTTTAGCCCCTTCGGGGTTGGTGCATGACCTAGCCGTTACATCTTGGATGTATTACAAACATCACAAACCCCCTCCCCATGCCTGGCTGGCTGCATTAGCAATTGTCGCTGCGATGCAATGACCCCAAGCTGCAAGCTAACCAGGGTTTACATCAACAGGCTGTCATTGAGTGAGAAAAAACAGGGAAAAAAAAAGTAGTGTTATAGGCTAAGAATTGGCTCGCAAGGTCACCTGAACAGCCGAACACAGGCCCACTAAGTCCGCAAGATCCGGCGAGCGCAAATAAACTCCTGGCCCTATAAGAAAGTGCCTGACGCCCCTTCATTCTCACGCTTCTATTCCACCACACATCTCACCACACTACTCATTCTCCAAACTTGCATCATGACAGACCAAAGTGTCCCTCTGCTTGTCCGTCCAATTCCCCGTCGTCCCTTTCTTCCCGCGTTCTCCAGCCCTACACCACCACCAGATCCTGGAGCCAACGACGACGGCGCGGTTGGCCTAAAATCAACAGCCCGATTTCTACAAACCTTCAACACCGATGCCGCCATCTCAGCCCCAGCAACTCCAAGCTCGCCAGCGCTCAGCCGCTCGGGCTCATCCTTCTTTAACCTCACTCTGAATTTAGCTGGCATGGGCTTTGGGTCGGCCAGCAGCAATAGTTTTAACAACAGCTTCGGCCAAAGTAACAACACCTCGTCTACGCTAGGAGGGATTTTCTCGCCAAGCATGACGTCAATGGACAGGTTCTTCGACGATTCTGTCCCAAGCAGCCCTTGGGAAAATGGCTCGCAATCCCCAATATGGCGACAGGGAATTGACGATTCCACCTATGAGGTCATCAAGAAACGCTCTGGCCTGCGCTACCAGAACTGCAACGGTTCCGGAATTGATGCGACCTCAAAGCCCATGGACACAAACACCAATGGTACTACGGAAACAGAACCTAGCTCTGGCTCTAGCAACAGCATTTTTGCCTGGTTTTCAGAGGCTTCACTTCCACTTCGCATTGCTATTTTCTTTGTTCTTGGGGCCGCCTATGGGAGCATGGTGTCGGGGCGAAATGCAACACGCACTGGCAATTCATTGCCCCGCCAGATCCTTGACTGGGAGTATTTGATGGTCTGGGGCTGCATCGGTAGTGCCTGCGGCATTCTCTTCCGATATGCCGACGCGGTCTGGGACTTGATTTTTAGAGAGGCGGAGGACGAGCCGGTGCCTAGTGAGATCAAGACCCACGGACATTTGTTACAAACTGCCTCTCCTGACACGCTCAAGGAGTGGGCTTTGGTCGTCCGCAGTATTGCAGCCTTTGTGGGCATTGTGTTTGCGATTGTTAGCCTTTCTTCTATCATGCTTATCGGCACGAGTCGTCTTCTGGTGTGAGAAAGCTACTCGGGTCTGGCGCCTCCAAATAGCATTTTCTACATCCTGCCACAAGCTGCCGCTCCGTCTGCGCTGGCGCGGCGGTTACTGGAGATTTGCATCGAGGATTGTGGCCTCAGGGTTGAGACCGGCTGCATTTCCGTCTATTCCGAACCTTCACCTTGTCATAATATTCGCTTCTTGTTTGGATGGGACTGTTGTTGCTTTTTTCGTTTCCTGCCAGTCCGGTTCCTGGACAGTTGACAATTTTTTCTTGCTGTTTTCAATTTGTTTTGTTCTTCAACAATCTTGACGATCTCATGTCTGCCTTTCACCAAGGCCACCAAATATCGGCGTTTTCTGGTTTGCTTTTTCGCTGTATTTACTATCTTTGATTCACAATGAATGAAAAACTGCACTCAAGTGCTTCCATGAATGCAAGGAAGCTTTCTTCTTGAAAACAATCAGATCTGTGCGCATGGATTCACGCATTGCAGGAGGAGGAGGAGGAACAAGCACTTGGGATGGTGGATGAACGGGCCTCGCTATGTGGCACCTAGAGTTTCAGAAGCGCTGCGTGGGCCAGGACGAGGCCGAAATGCTTGCAATGCTGTATTTCTAGCTAAATGCCCATTTTGTAGGGCAGGACAGCAGAGCGTGGATTGTCCCATCCAAACGTCTTTTTGCCATGTGGTGCTTTGGCGTTCAATGATGTGGGTTACTCCTATCCCATCCTATCCTCATGTTAGCGAATAACTACGTTAAAATGAGTTAGACCTGAAAGCAAAATTAACCTCAACCACCCACCCCCATCTACTCCAAGTACAAGCCACTCGAGGTCTCGTGGCGCGGCTTTAACCCTTGTGACTGAGAAGGTGGTACTAGAGGGTCACATTTGGGGTGTCACTCGGGATTAAAATCGTGTTCGTGATAGTAGGTGCTCTGTCAAAAAGTGAGGTCATTCCAGCTTAGAGGACTCTTTCTATTGGGTGATGTTTGTTAATTTGACACGTCAATACATCAGTATCAGCCCATTGTAGGGTGCCTTTCTGGGAAAATGGGGCGCTAGTCTTTCAGTGAGCTTATTTGTAGGAAAAGGTGGACTGTCGTTGCTTGACATTTCTCAACCAGATAAGCTGAGGTTGAGTAAGCTCAGAGTGCTTATCTGGCAGCAGCTTGGCTTGACAAGCAATGACACTCTGATACCATGGCTCGTGCATGTGGTGGCATGGCATCTAGAATGTCTGCAAGCCCGAGAGCTAGTCGAGGTAATAACAGAGATGATGGAGGAGCGGATAGGGGAATAGTGGCAAAACATAGCGTGCACTGCGCTCCATCCTTGCTTCTTTTCATCCTTATTTGCTATAGGATCGATTCCGCGCCTAGCCGCTTACCGCCTGCTGAATTTTGATGGCCGTTCTTCAAACCCGATGACACTCGTACCATAGGTCTGGGCACAGCGCCTGTTGCTGGCCAGAACCGCCACCGCGAGTTACTGCGATAGTAGTAGGCACGGCTCCTCGCACTTCTGCTGTACATTTGTTGAGTGGCTTACTGCCGGAGTTGCTGGCTCCTGGCTTGGGATGGAGCTGGCTGCAAGAAGCGAAACGAATCTGGTTTCACACGGACAAGCAATATCTCAACGGACTTTTGGATCAGGCCGAAAGGCGTTTGTGGCATGGTGCTGTTTCTCAGAGCCTAGCAAATGATCGCCGGATTTCGAGCAGCAGGATTGGTATTCTAAGGCCTGTTGCGATAACATTTGTCTTTTCTATGTAGTGGTGGTTCCTCGGAAAGCACCATTGACTAGAGGCTCGACCTAAAACGGCCTGCCGCATCCTGCCACAACGCCAATGAAGTAGATTCTAGAAAAGCACCGTCAACAAGCTGAGTCTTGGCCGGAATGGCATCTACATTGGAGCCGCAGAAGTTTCTCTACATGATGTAAAACCTTCTGCTTTTGAGCACAGGCTTTTCACATCGCGCTGAGGGTATCGTTGGGCTCGATGATGTTATTCCTCTTTAATCAATAGATTCTGAAAATACTGGTAAAACAAAGAAGCAGAAGCCCCATACTGGCCTTTCAATGGTTGCAAAGGTCAGGTCCAAGCTTGTAATTACATGGTTATGGTTGGGCTTTCTAATCACCACATTGTGGCTGGGTGGCTCGTCTTTTTTCTCTACGCTGGATGCAAAGAGGTGAGAGCAATTTTTGTTTACTCTGGTCGAGAGTGGATGTCTCGTGCTACTAGATGCCGAGGAGATCTACTTCTTGACGCTTATTCAGCTACACATGTTGCTAGTTGCTAAGCCGTTATTGAAAGCCTGATTTTGGTACACCACCCCTACTCTAGGCCTCAGTCATGCGGCTAGTTATTGTAGATGACGGTGGCGTGCATAGACTCTTTGGTATTTTGACTCTCAAACGTATCGTCGGTCGTATTTGGGGTGTTGTAAATTTTGTCAAAGTAGTAAAGCCTTGGGGGATACCGGATCTTACTAGTAGCATGGGTGTCAGAGGGTATGACTTTCACTAGCTATTCATGTATAGCCTGGGGACTGCGTCATGATTGCTATAACGATTGGCTGGCTAAAGCCTGTGATCGATCTATTAGCGCGAACAAAGACTACCCATCTCGCATTCATCTTAGAGCCGGTAAATTCCCCGCACACCGTTCACCACCAAGCGCCTTTCTAGCTACGCAGCTAGGTAGTGTGTGCTGCAGCTACAAGAGTAGCCGTGTAACTGATGTCTGTCTGCATGGGGACACATTATATCTGGGCAAACATAGACATAGGGCCTGCGTGCATGGGCTTGACAGGCATTGTGTTCAATGCTGCGTCTCTTTCACTCACTATATCAGCGATGACTAGGGTGGTTCTGCAACATAGTCTGCTGTTTCCACAAGACGTAGTACGCATGCCCAATATCAGTGTTCTACTTCTTTTACTGGGCTACAAGCGGGGGTCGTCACAACTCGACTACGTCAGTGCTACAAGGGCTAGTATCCTCAGGCCACCAAGGACGTGCAAGGTATGTGATTACGCGAGGGCCAGGACTCTCCAGCTCTGGGGATGCTTCGCATGTCATCTGCGAGATAGGGGCCGACATGCCGAGTGACCTGACTTTAAACGGAACTAACCACCTTGGCCGTCTATGATTCGGGCGAGTGTAATATGGAACGCCAACGCCCGCTTGCCTTCGTCATCTCCACAGAGGGATTCTCGCTCAAGCCTGTACTCGCCCTTTGCTTTGAAAGAGTCACATGCTCCTGTAGAGAAGTTTGCATTCTTGTACCAGGAAGAGGTGAGAGAGTTCACCGCCTTATGTGGCTCTGTCTTGATCCATCAAAATAGCCTTGATCCTTTTGTGCACTAGCCAGCAGAAGATGGCTCGCTGGAGGAAGCGACACGCGAAATTCTGCTTTTGGCATTGTGAATGGACATCACATGGTCTTCGAATGATCGGCGAATCTTCATTGCAGAACGCCGCTAGAACATGGCATTCAACCCCTACAGGCACTAGGATGCCCCATCTATCAAGTTTCAGCCCCCACCCTGGTCTATTAACCAACATGCAACACCCCTGCATCTAGGCTGGCCACCTTCACAATCGGTGATAATGACAGGCTTCTGGCCTTCTTTGAGAAAAGGTTCTCCAGTGCCGAGAAGCTCTCTCAATGTTCCATGTTATTGAATCTCTGTCACTGCCAACTTGCGTCTTGAGAAAAGGCAGTCAAGATTCGGGATGCAACTTCTAATGCATGTTTGTAGATCCAGAGGACTATGCCCGTTTTGCAATTTGATGAGGCACAGCTGGCGTCTGTCCCCCTTCATCCTCGAGGTCTTTGCACCGGAATTGCTTTGTGGAGTGCAAAAGGCTGTGCGTATCACTGAGCATGTAGGCAAGCTGTTCACATAGAAAGCCGCAAGATGCTAGTGTTTCAATGGCACTCGCCATTCGTTTCTTTCTCTCAAAACATGGAAGCACGCTTTGTTAAATAGCTTTTGCATCGATATATGCAATAAATCGAAGTGCCCTCACTGCATCTGGTGTTGGTCTTTTGGACTTGCTGAAACTTAATAAGCGCTGTTTAGGTAGCCCCTATCTACATGGCCATATTGCATTAGTTCTATTTTGCTACCCTCTGGCCCTTTAAAGGGGCAATAGAGACAGGATTTGTGGCCCTATGGTCTGCAGCTTGTGCAAGCTTCAAGGCTACCCGAGTTTTGCCCATGTTATCTAATCCCACAAGCACGGCTTGCTGAAAGCCAGCCTGAGTGGAAAGTCTATTCTGTAATATGCAGAGCACTTCTTGACGCCCGACGAAACGAGGGCCATCTAGTATCGATCCGATGAGCCATTTGCCATTACCTTGACGAACTTGTCTATGGCATCCTGCTCCTCATTGAGGTAGCTTTTTGTATGCGCGGATGCTTCAGAAAATCCGAGCCAATCTGAAGAAGCGATTGCTCTCAGGCTATTTCCAGCGTTGAATCGATAGCATCTCTCGCCTTTTTTAGAGTACTTCTTTTCAAGTTTATCTGTCCAACTCTCTTACAACCGGCAGCCAATTTCTGGAGGGCGCTTTTGACAGATTTTTGAGTCGCCAATGTTCAATATCAACATTTCCTGTCGGTCTGAAAGCAGCCCAGTAGCCTCTATGGTGAGCACCTTGCATGGATTGGTATATCCAAAGCTGCTGTTCGTGGATTGATCATTGTCCCGGGCTAATTTGATAGATGTACGCTCCAGTGACTCGATAGACAGCTAACTTTTGTGTGTTTTAGCACACTTTTAGTCAAGGAATCGTTGATTTCTATGCTGGCTTGTCTGTCTCGAATGTCTTTCGTAATTCTCTCAATGATGAAGGGAATGGCTGGTACAAGGAGACCGCCTTCATCTACGATTGTTAGCGGCCTGATAGCAATTAAAGATTGGGATATTGTACGCAAGAGAGCCCTGAATAGATGCATGTTCCAACTGGGCTGTGTATCTGAGCTCACCCATTTTCGACGACCGCGAAACCAACAAAGTAGCAGGTAGAAACTGGGGTTGTATGATATGGATGAAGCAGACAGGCGTGCAATCAATGGTGAAAAGGGAACTGGAAAGTAAACTGATTGACAAGCATTATCATGCTCCTACTTGCGTGAAACAACACGAGCGTGAAAAAGTGCCGGTCTGCGTGTGGCCACCATGGATAGTGGAAAAGGCCCCGATCGATAGCGCAACTATATTGTCCGCCCGGCATACATTAAGCCCCTGCAGTTACATTGGCCTTTTGCCTGGCGAATGGACAGAGCGGCAACTATAGGTTAGGCATGCAGGTGAAACCGCACTCGATGGATCATCACCAATTTCCACTAAATAACGGACATCAACCAACAACACCAATAAATGCATTGTGCTGTCACACGATGTTCGGTACTACAAAAGGGTTAATGCACCGTCAGCAAACCCAAGAAGATTAGTTGGGCAAAGAAACCACGGGGGCGTTGGGAGGCAGAGCCTGAAAGATACAAAAGGGACAGCAAAATCTACCACACTAGACTCGCCATGGATTCATTACAGACGGCAGTGAAATAGGCTTGGAGTTGACGATAGAAAAAAGGAGACGAGTCCATCTCGAGGGAGCAAGTAGGGCTACGACGTCTGCATGGATTGTGGTGTTCCAAATTCTAGAACACACCCATAGCCCTGAAGAGTCGAGATGGGGTACGAGCAGATGAGATACGGACATCCACATGCAATACAGACAGCTCCTTGTATATAGCAACAATGATTGGGGCTTTGGAGAATTGGCTCGGCTGCTGCGGGAGACACATTGTCCTGAGCAATCGCTAATAGAGAAACTAAGCAAGGAAAGGGCTGTGGACAAGACAAACTGTGACTTGTGAGACAACTAGACAAAGAATCGTAAAATGTGGTTAGGGCGTACTTAAATGGCTAATGCAAATAAAATGTTGTGAGAAAGCCTCGTGGGCAAGATATGTGGCGGATAAGCTGGACACTGCGCACATCGCCAAGGAATCATGCACCGGACCGCTTTGCTGAGGACGGACAACCAGATTCTTTAGCAGGAGAATGAGATGCTTGGTCAACGCCAGCGTGCCAAAGAGAAACAACTGCGCGACGGGGGAATCTCACTGTATCTGAAGGGCAGGATTTGAAGGTCAGAAGGAAATAAATGTGCAGCTAGAAGAAGGAAGCTGTCGCAATGACGGTCGGCAGCGGAGGACGGAAACAAAGCAAAACTCATGTAGGGTCTGCAGAAAGACGGTAAATAACGCACTAAGAACTCCAATTA
Organism: Ceratocystis ficicola; assembly: GCA_038407015.1. NCBI lineage: Eukaryota > Fungi > Ascomycota > Sordariomycetes > Microascales > Ceratocystidaceae > Ceratocystis > Ceratocystis ficicola. Next base: position 2,298 of record JAZBQP010000408.1, on the reverse strand, counting down.
ATTCGGGCTGATCCAGAGTGTTACAGATGGTTGTGTAGGGGTAGAGAGTTGCGAGGTTGTGGGAAACTGGCCGCGTGCTTGTTTGGACCGCACGCTTATCATGCACGTTGGCTTCTTTCGATTTTCTTGCCCTTCCTCGCTGCTGCCATTTCGCTGTGTAAATTGCAACCGAGAGCAGTCTCTCCCCTCGTCTTTCGTCCTCCCATCTTCCACAACACGTGTTGATGGAACTTGTTTTCTCCTGTCACCATGTCTGAGCCCACTTTGTGTTGAATAGATCCTGTTAGTTTGAATCGGTCCGTGTCGGTAAAAGTCAATATAAATATGGATAACCGTGAGAATACCTGTGGCCGTCCTCAAACCCCTTCTGTCTACAAAGGTGGTGTGAATTCGGTCGTCTTGGACTCTATGTTGTGAACTGATTCTTTTTTTTGGTTTTTATATGTTGTACTGGATCAAGTTTTCCATTTCTGACCAAGTAAGCACAAGGCATTGTGTGTTGTGGGCTTACCCGATGTTCTACCGAATATGGGTAGATTCTTCACAACACTCTATCCATCAAGATGTGGTCTGTCCATGGTAATAGAGATCGACTCGGGCCAGGGCGGTGTGGCACGTGCCCTGGCTTAGTCATCCCCATTCTGCCGTGCTGTAGAGATTTGGCCACCTAGCTGGATGAAAGCAGGCTTCAGGGAGAACTCCGGCTAAAGCTTGGATAAACTGATAGAGCATCACTGTTATCAGGAAGGCTATTGTGTAAGGTAAAGGGAAACTTGGAAGCGGGGGAAAAGATGGAAGGTCAAGGAAAACTTGATGAAATCACTGGACCTATGATCTCACATTTATTAAAGTTGTGCTCGACATGCTCACTCAAGGCTTGATTCCTTTTATGTTGGAGCTCATGAGGTGAGGTGGTAGGGTGTCAACTCTTTTATGGGTGCTCCGCCCCACGAGGTGTGGGTCTTATTTTAAAAATGTGGGACATGTGTGGGACGCCACTCAATGTGTACGATGCAACACTTTGTGACATCTCTACAACAAATGCATAACAACAAGCACAATTTAATGAATCCTGCATAGATTAATTGTTTTCGTTTTCCAAGCTCGACCGATTTGTATGCCTTTGGCATCGTGGTAGGGCAGCAACACCTTTGTGAGTCTTGTCTTCAGTCACAGATTTGTCTCTGAATGCCATGGAATAGGTAGAGTCGAGAGGGGATGCCTGACTTGAAAGTGGCATTAGTAGACTGATGGAAATTTCCCTGGAGCATAGATTCATTTGATGCTCTGGAAATTTATCCATGTTAGAAGAGACGAAGAGGCGACTTGTGTGAACATCGTGCGTTGATTGGTGCAATAAGCGCTGCTTATTGGGTAGAGATTAGGGATCAGTATGTCATCTGCAGCTTCACCTGCAAGCCCACCTCATCATTTCAGCTTTGCGCAATATTCGGGCGAGAAGGCACTGCGGAGTTAGGAGCCCAATGTAAATTAGGCGGACGACACATTTGGTGCATTCGTGATGTACTCGCATTCTCACCAGCATTTGATTCACGTCTTGTTCTTTCACTGGAGTCACGATTGTCTTGTTTGCGTTGCTGGTGTATCTAAAGCTATAGGCCTACTACTTGCTTTTTGCTAACAATAACACGTTCATCACTGTGCCCATCTCATTTACTACCACACGCTGTTTTCTTTCCCTCCTAAAGAGATGAGCTCACCAACACAGGCTGATGGGAATGCTATGCCATTCAGGATACTTTCCCTAGGTATGTCGTTTCTGCATTTGTCTATTATCGTACTACTAACAACTTTAGACGATGGCGGAGTATGTGGACTATCTAGCCTCTTAATCCTCGAGAAAATCACGGAAGATATCCGGGCTACTCAAGGCCTTTCTGAAATCCCAAAGCCCTGTGACATGTTCGATCTCATTGGTGGTACAGGAACCGGAGGGTGAGGACTCTGTGCTGATATATATACATACGAGAAGTGCCATTAACAGTCTCTATATAGCATAAGTGCCATAATGCTTGGCCGACTAGGCATGTCGGTTAATGATTGCATCAAGGCATACAAGGAAATCTCCAGGGCAGCGTTCACTCCAACACAGCAAAAATGGTGGGCGCGAATCAAGGCGAAAGGAACATCAAATAGTCCAACCGAAAATTTGGAAAATGCCCTGAAGAAAGTTATTCGGCAGAACTGCATGGTTAAAAGATGTACTCGAGAACGAGGGGCGGCCACGTCTGAAGCCAATGGATGTCAACATGAAGACCAATGGTTCTTTAACGATCA
>JAZBQP010000407.1:0-17394 GCA_038407015.1 Ceratocystis ficicola | reverse complement strand
CAGATCTAGGATGGTCCGTATATGATCCGTGGATTGCGGATGGGGTCGAGAACTCGCAAATTGTGCGCACACCGCTTTCAGACGGATGACTGGATTGGGACGCACGCTGACTGATCGGGCTAGATATGGGGTTATCTAAGCTACGTGGTGCGTGGGCGTGCTGTATGTACAGGTACAAGCTGCAGCGGCAGCAAACCGCGGTTGCCGTTTAATGTTTAATGGGCTAGACTACGGAAGCAGCGATGGGCGGGCTGGGCGGGCTGGGCGGTCTCTTGCTTTTGCCGCCGGGCTACTTTTCTTGTTCTGCTTCCACTTTGGCTGTCTTCTTTGCGATTCCTCCAGTCTTACTTCTGTTGAGCGGTGGTTCTCCATCCTGTCTACGTCCATTATCTCCTGGTGCGGGGCCAACTTTTCCGTGTCTATCAGCCTGACATCCCATCAGGACCTGGACCCAGCGTCACACAAACCGGGCCACTTTTTGTGGTAGAACTTGTTGTGGTAGCATGCAGGTAGACATGTACATGTACATGTCCAGTCCATATGGCAGAGCTTGGTACCCCCATGCCCCACACGACTGACTGCCTGCTTTGCTGGTACAGGGCTGGCTGCTGACAACAGCAAGCCTGGCCTGGCTGTTGCTGTATGGGGGCTATGCAAGTAAAGGGGCGGGTAGTTTTGCTGTGTCTTGTGCCATCGTTGTCTTTTCTATTTTTTTCATCATTCTTTTCTCTTTTCTCTTTGCTTTTTTTATCTCCCTTTTTGTTTTAAGAAGCCTGCTGTTGGCTAAAAGACAATTCTTGATAGGCTGTTTTAAGCAGTGCTAACAGCTCGCCGCCATTGCTCGTGATTTGCTGCGTCAAGGCCTTCGACTTGCGACAAATAGAGAATCATAATTTTATACTGCTAAATATCGTCGCTATCTGTGTCCATGTCGCTGAGAGATGGCCTGTCATCACGCATAACTTTTGAAACTGTTGCTTCTTTTATTTGTATCGGCTACTTGCTAACAGCGCACTGCGTTGATTCTACACGCTTTTGCTTCCTGCTCGTCTAGAGGCAGGGACGAAGCCTTCCCCGTATATACACACACACACCTTCGTGCATTCCAACCCCAGACCCAGCCTTCTTGACTCAGGTGCTCTCTCCCTGTCGTCGCTATCGCGTCCGCTTCGCCGGCCTTGGCGACCGCTGCTTCTTGCTGTCAAATTGACAGGCTCTACTACCGTCGCCCATCAAGATGGCTGACAGCAACAGCTTGTATCATGCCAGGCGCCAGAGCCGCAGCCATAGCCAGAGCCAGGCGAGGACTTCTCGTGACTTTTACAATCTAGGCAATAATCCCAGCCATGCCAGCATCTTCGAAGACGTCGAAATGGCACATGAAGAGGTTAGTCGATTTGCTTGAGCTCCGGAATAGCACCGACACCTGCCACTATCGTGACTCTAGTTAACCGCTTTCAATCAGGTCTTCGCTGGCCCAATCGCCGAGTCTCTGCCATCCAGCGTGTCTGCATTCTCGCATCGCATAAGTCGCGTCCCCTCCAACACCAGCTTCACCTACTTTCACGATGACCAGAACGACCTCAGCGACGATTCCGACCGCCAAGACTATGGAGACGACTATCCGGCCAGTGACGAGGACGAAGAGGGCCACGTCGATGACGGTACTTACCAAAACCATCTGCGCCACACCAGCGAGCAGGCTATGGTCAACCGCCAGGATAGCCGCCTCCACGAAGACCATTTTGTCCCTAACGATGACCAAACAGATCGCAGTGTTTCTTTTGACGTAGACCACAGGCCAAGCATTGACTACTCTGCTAGTCGACGCCGGTCGTCGACAATCTCGCGGAATTCAGTGCACGCTAGATTGCTGCGCCGCGACAGCACCACGACTAATGGCAGTGTCTTTGGGAGGCAAGGCGGCAGTGGCAGTAGCTGCGGGCGAAGGGGCCAGAAGATTCACATGGCCAACGAGGATCTCACCATCTTCATAGCTGGATTTCGGTCGACGCGCTTGCGCACAGCAGTGTACATTTTATTGTGCATTGCGACAGGAGGCCTGGCGTTTCTCTTGATGCGCTGGCTGCCCACCTACAAAGTTAAAATCATCGGCACACCGGCACCCCTTCGCGAGTGCGACTGGATCGTCATTGAGAACCAATGGGGGGAAATCTCCATTGTCAAAGTCAACAAGCGCCATTACGGACGCCAGCTGTCTTCGATCTTTGGGTCTCCCATGCGTAAACATCGCTCTTTGCTGTACGATGACGATCTCGATATTGACCCCATCATTGGAGAGCTCAGGGCCATCAGCTACCGCTATGTCAATTTCTTCTTCCATCCCCTACGTGACAAGTTTGTGTTGTTCTCAGGATGGAAAGACCCAGAGTGGACTGACCTTCAAATTGCGCGAATCGGCATCAGCAGTGAGGAGCGCAGCACAAGAGAGCAGGTATTTGGCCAGAATCTGATACTGATCAAAGTCAAGCCAACAATGCAATTGCTAGTGGACGAGGTCCTCCACCCGTTCTACGTCTTCCAAATTGCCAGTTTGGTGCTCTGGTCTATGGACGAATATTACTACTATGCATTTGCCATTCTGCTCATGTCCGTCGTCAGCATTGGCCAAACTCTGCGGGAAACCAAGGAGACTATGATGCGGCTTCGCGCTGTTAGCATTTTCGACTGTGACGTGCGTGTTCTCCGCAACGGCTTTTGGAGATATGTCAACTCGAGCGACCTTGTCCCTGGTGATGTGTACGAGGTTTGCGACCCTCGCCTGAGCCTCATCCCTTGCGATAGCCTGCTCCTCTCTGGTGATTGCATGGTCAATGAAAGCATGCTGACTGGCGAGTCAATCCCCATCACAAAGACTCCGGCTACAAATGCCGCCTTGCGAAACCTAGACCTCTCCGCTGCTTCTGTCTCTAGTGACGTCACTCGGCACTTTCTCTACAGCGGCACTAAAATCATCCGTGCCCGCCGTCCTAACGACTCCAAGGACAGCAGCGATGGCTGCCTGGCACTGGTCGTTCGTACAGGCTTCAGCACAACCAAGGGTGCCCTTGTTCGCTCCATGATGTTTCCCAAACCCTCCGGCTTCAAGTTCTACCGGGATTCGTTTCGATACATATCTGTCATGGGAGCTGTTGCGGCCGTTGGATTTTGCGTCTCATTGGTTAATTTTGTACGCCTAAGGATGGACGCTAGCGTCATTATCATCCGGGCTCTGGACTTGATCACTATTGTTGTTCCTCCTGCCCTGCCAGCTACTCTGAGCATTGGGACAAACTTTGCTATCTCAAGGCTGAAGAAGCAGAGCATCTTTTGCATTAGCCCCCAGCGTGTCAATGTCGGTGGCAAACTAGACATTATGTGCTTTGACAAGACGGGAACCCTAACTGAAGATGGCCTTGACGTGTTGGGTGTCCGTCCTGTGTCAAGGCTCAACAACAGCTTCTGCGATCTTCAGACTACTGCGAAAGACCTCAATTTTCGCAAGCTGGATGCTGAGCAGTTCAGAATCAATCAGTCTCTTCTATTCTCCATGGCTACATGCCACACTCTGCGCGATGTCGACGGTGAGATGCTTGGTGATCCTCTAGACTTGAAGATGTTTGAGTTTACGCGCTGGACCTTTGAAGAGGGCGAGCAGCGGGTGGGTGAAGATGGCGACGAGCTGGCTGGCTTGACACCGTCGGTTGCCCGCCCGCCTCCTGGCTTCTTTACACAGAAGCCGGGACGAGTGGAGCTGGGCGTTGTGCGTTCTTTCGAGTTTATTTCTCGGCTTCGGCGATGCAGCGTGGTGGTGAAGCATTTTGGAGAGCACTCTGGAGATGTGTACGTAAAGGGTGCCCCAGAGTGCATGCGTGATATATGTCGTGCGGATTCTTGTAAGTGCATTATTCTTTTCTGCCAGTGTTCTCTATCTTGGTCTAACAATTTCTCTCTCCTTTCTCTTCCGCTTCCAGTCCCTAGTAACTACGATGAGCTTCTCTCCCACTACACCCACATGGGATATCGTGTCATTGGCTGCGCTACGAAACACATAAAGAAAATGTCGTGGCTCAAAACACAGAAGCTCAAGCGAAACGAGGTTGAGTCTGACCTAGAGTTTCTCGGCTTTATAATTTTCGAGAACCGCCTGAAGCCCAGCACCAAGGATGTCCTAATTGAGCTTCACAAGGCTAACATCAACACCGTTATGGTCACTGGCGACAACATTTTGACTGCGATAAGTGTTGCTCGCGAGTGTACTTTGCTGGATGAGAATGCCCACTGCTTTGTTCCCCGGTTTGTTGAGGGCGATAAAGGCGATCGAGATGCGGTGTTACAATGGGAAAGCATAAATAGGCCGGAACTGCGGCTAGATGCTAAGACCCTTCTGGTGAGAATTGCCCTCGTTTGTCCGTATTCATACAAGATGGCCCAAGTACTAATGCATCTACAAAGCCTGATGCTGCCTCTCAATCGGTTGATGTTTCGCTGCCCTATGAAATCTCCAACTTGCAAAACTACTCGATCGCTGTCAGTGGCGATGCTTTTCGATGGCTGATTGACTTTGGCTCGCCCGAAATCCTGGAAAGAATGCTTGTGCGCGGCAAGGTCTTTGCACGTATGTCTCCGGATGAGAAACACGAGCTAGTCGAGAAGCTGCAAAGCATCGATTATATGTGCGGCTTTTGTGGCGATGGTGCCAATGATTGCGGTGCCCTGAAGGCTGCAGACGTAGGGATTTCCCTTTCAGAGGCCGAGGCTTCTGTTGCGGCACCGTTTACATCTCGAGTGTTTGAAATATCATGTGTACCAACTGTGATTCGGTAAGTAGGACATATTGTCATGGGCCTTTTCCCGGCTCTCCTACCCTCTCACCTTTTCTATGTCTTGTGCCTTTGCTAACCAATTTGACTCTTCCCTTCCGTGTGCTTAGTGAGGGCCGTGCCGCCTTAGTCACCAGCTTCAGTTGCTTTAAATACATGAGTCTCTACTCGGCAATTCAGTTCTGTACTGTCAGCTTCCTGTATGCCAAAGCCTCGAACCTAGGCGACTTCCAGTTCCTATACATCGACCTTGCCATGATTCTGCCCATTGCCATTTTCATGGGCTGGGGCGGACCCTCAGACAAGCTGTGCCGCAAGAAGCCAACAGCAAATCTGGTATCTCGCAAAGTTCTGGTTCCTCTTCTGGGCCAGATGATCATTATAATTGCCTTCCAGGCGCTAGTGTATGTCTTGGTGCGGCAACAGTCGTGGTACATTCCCCCCGTGGTGCATCATAAACGCCCTCACATCAAGAACTCGGAAAACACGGCGTTGTTCTTGATGTCGTGCTTCGAGTACATTTTCATTGGAGTTGTGTTGAATGCCGGGCCGCCTTTCAGAGTGAAGGTTCACAAAAACTGTAAGTGTACAATTGGCAACAACCGCGGCGATAGCAGACTTTCTGTTTCCTGTGGCAGGCTGCACTTCTCTTTATGCTTGTGGTTGATGTACTCCCTCTAACGCTTAGTTCTTTATTCTAGGGCCGCTCCTTGCTACCATTGCTGCCACTGCTCTATTTTCCGCCTACATGCTAGTCTGCCCCGACCGCATGGTCCGCAAGATCATGGAGCTAACTAAGATGGACATGGGATTTAGGCTCTTGATCTTGTGCCTTGGGCCACTATTCTTGGCGGTGTCCTATGTTTTTGAAACTTACGTCTTTCTGTGGGCTGCTCGACAATTGGGCGTATTGAGGACGCTGGTGACGGGGAAAGAAAAACAACGCAAGAAGTACAAGGTAATCTTGGAGAAGACGAAGATCTGAGGTGTAGTAGGAGACATGAATGCGCCGACACACATAAATCCATACAAATAGAATTTTCTTGCGGTCGCGTCACGAGCTATCTTGTAGCCTTGCGATCTCTCTCTTTTCGGTGGGCTCATCAGCCAGTTCTGCATCCATAGCAAAATATCTACGCATTGAAATTTCACACGTGAGACCCTCTGGCACGCATCTTTGTTCAACAGATAGCACGAAAATAGTTCTGTGTTGTTGTTGTTGTTTGCTGCAATGGTCTGCTCTAACTGAAGTAGCAAGCCCGGCGGGCTCTAACCGCATCCTGCACTATCATTCGGAACGGTATTCTGTAGTCTTGTTTGCACACACAGTCGCTTTGATTGGACGTGGCGTCTGTGTGATTATGTGAGCCATTTAATGGTCCCAGGGGTGCTTCCAGCCCATGAGGACCGCTCCTGGAGCAGAATATTAGTATGCTACACGTGGCGTTCTTGGAAAATGTGCGACTCACCGTCCTTTTTCGCGCGGTACATCAACTAAGAAAGGGCACTAGTGTTAGTGGTATGACGCGTATGGCGACAGATTTGCTGGCTTGCGGGGAAGCGGAGAGGGACGTACGAAGAACCACATGCTAGCCCCGAGAGCTGTCGCCGTGAAGCGATAGATGGGAGCCACATGCGGGACGGGCGGCTTGTGACGCGGCGGAAACATGGTCAATATGGCTTTTCTAGAGAAGAGACGAGGCTGGGGCTAATGGTTGGGACAACAGGTGATGATGTTAGCACAAATTTTGCACCGGTCCAGCCAGCGGAAGGGAAGGCTGCTTGGCCGGGGAATAGGGGCACAGAGGGACGGAGACGGGGAGGGACAAACCAAAGGTGAGAGCAGTTTTCTGTTCAGAGCAAGCCACATGCGTGGGCGATGGGGCCTTGATGTCGTGATGTGCCGAACACTTTACAAAGAAGCCTCTGACAAGGAGAGTTGACGTCTGGCCCAGATGCTCGAGCGGTGATGTGATTGGTGGAAGATAAGGCGATAAGAATGCCTGCACTGCAATCCTATTGGCTGCACCCCGGAAGTGAAGAGGCGAGCTTGCGACTTGGTCTGAGAGCTCCCAGTGAAACAGGTTTGAGGTTGGTAAGGATTTCCACCTGGCCCTTTCTGTCTAGTGCCATAGTGCTGCTATCTGCATTTGTGGGCTTGCTCTGCGCCTTTGTTTCTGAAATTGACCCCCGTTAACAGATCATCACCAACAGTACATTGAAACTTGGTTCCTTTGCGGTTTTAAGCAGCTGCCTGCTACTACTTCCTGCCGTATCTCGCGCTTTCTGGAAATCCAAGGAAGGTGCTTTGATGCATTCTCCGCCGCAATGGTCATGTGATGTGATGCTAAGCTTCTATCCTATTTCGACATTTAACACCTGAACATTTGAACATTTGTATTAATTTTTTCTCTTCTTCTTCTCTTCTTATTTCTTTTCTCTCACATCCTTGCGTCCTGGTCGTTTTGCATGCGTTCTGTCTTCTTTCCTTTATCCTCATCTGGCCCTTGCTATTTATTTATTTATCACCAACTACGGCCCCCTCAAATCCCCGTAACGACATATATTCTGCCATTCTACTTGTCCTACCATTAGACCTCAAATCTCCCGTCTAGTCTTCTCTCTTCCGTTCTCTGTATATCTAACTGGCTTATTCTCACTATCCTCTCTTCTTCCCCCGCTATCATGGCTGCTGCACAGCCTTTTAATCCCCGCTCACCGACCATGCGGCGTATTAGTGAGTGTCTGTCGCTAACCCCGTACTGACCACGTTTTACTAAGCATCTTATCTTTCTTCCCTCCTCTAGTGCGCGAAGCAAAGGAGCTCACCGACTCTCCGTCTGCAGACTACACTGCTGCGCCTCTTGATTCAGACATTTTCGAATGGCATTTCACCATCCGTGGCCCGCCTAACAGCGCGTTCTCTGAGGGCATGTATCACGGGCGCATCGTGCTGCCAGCCCAGTATCCTCTGAGACCACCAAACTTCCGCTTCACTACGCCCAGTGGCAGATTCGAGGTCAACCGCGAAATATGTCTTAGCATCAGTGGATTTCACGAGGAAACATGGCAGCCGGCGTGGGGCATTCGGACAGCGCTTGTTGCCCTACGAAGCTTCATGGAAACAAGCGCTGACGGCCAGGTGGGTGGCATTGATGCTTCAGACTCTGTCAAGAGATCCATGGCTGCTGCTTCTCCGTCTTTTCGCTGCGCCACTTGTCGCAAGACGAATGCTGAAATCATCAGCGAATGCGAGGCTGCTGCCGCCAAGCATTCGGGCTCTTCTACGCCGCTGGTCGAAGTGCCCTCCGAGCTGAAATTGGCCTTCAAAGACGAGTTGACAAGCGGGAAGAAGCCGATTACCGACCAGGAGAAGGAGGATGCGGACGAAGAGGCTCGGTTGGCTGAAGGATTCGTGCCAACGGCAGCAGTTGACGCCAGACCAGCTGCTCAGTTACCGTTTGAGAATGTCCAAGCACAACCTGCGCCCCTTGCGGCTAGCCATGCATACGAAAATCAAGAGAACAACGCTTTTGCAAATCAGGTACAACGACACTTGCAACAACATCTCCAGCACCACATTCAGCAAGTCCAGCAGATCCAACAGCAGCAACAGGAACAACACCAACAATCTGCAGCGTTTAATGGCCAGGTGCGAGCCCAAAGACAGCCCCAGCCTCATTTACAAGACTTCCCACAGCCTGTCCAGCCAATGAATGCACATGTGGCCAACGGCGACGATATCCCCAAGTGGATTGATATGGCCATTGCTGGCCTAGTGTGCTTACTAGCTACGTTATTGCTCAGATGGGGGTATCTCGACGGACTTCTAATGATGATGTAGATGTAAAGAGTGATATTGTTCTTGAAAGCAGCCAATATTTTTATACAGCCCTCTTTTCTTTGTTCTCCTCTACAACTCGATCGAAACCGTGTCGCATTTTTCTACCTGGAGACTTGAAATGGCAGGCTGAGGTGAAGATGGCAATGTTGCACTGGGGATGCATCGCGGTGTTGAGCCCGAATGGCTTTCTTTTCTCTGGCTAAAGTTGCGATCGTCAAAATAATAGTCGGCCCACGATGAATAGATGTCGTCTTCAGAGTCGTCATGGTCGTTTAAGTCGTCCTCTTTCATGGAACACTGGGGTTGGGACGGTTGAATCGCGTTTATTACGGGGACCTCCAGCGTTCGCAAAGCTCCGTCTATTGCCATGGGCGGCTCTTCATTGGCAGAGTTGTTTACTTTTGCCACTGTCGACTTTTCCGTTGAAAGCGCATCGTCATCTGGCCTTGTGCCTACGGTTTGCGGACTTTCAAATGGTTGCACCGCGACAAAGCTAAACGGGAAAGGCGCCGCATTTGTTGGATTTCTAGCGCGTGTTATGGCAGTTTTCAGTGGCTGCGCTTCAACAGTCTTGGGCGCGGGGACAGACTGGCAAGTGTGTAAAGGGCGCAGAATCGGCATGGGCGGGCGCGCGTTATCAAGCTTCGGCTGCACAATGCCACTCCGTTTGCGGCGTGAGCAAAGAAGCCGCGGAGCCAGGGGCAATTCAGGGGACATTGGTGTGGCTGTTGTTGATGGGGCTGGAAATGGGCCGTGAATCTTGGCCCTCGGCTCAGGCTCGTCATTGGCAGTACCAGGCAAGGGACTTTGTCTCTCTGGTGTTACTCCAGCCAGATCTTGGACCTCTCTCTTTTCTTCTGCCTCTCCGCCAAGCACGCGTGGCGATCGAAGAGAATGGCAGTCACCTGGCAGGTAGTCCCCAAGCCCTCTTCCACTACCGCTACGACCTCGTCCATGGCCAGCCCAGGGCGATGACATAACTTGCACTACGCGGACGGTGTGAGGGCTGCTGATTCGCCTAGAAACAGTGCAGGCCTGGCCAATCTCAGGCAGCTCGATAGCCTCGTTGGTCGCACGTGACGACATACTTTGAATGCTTGTAGGCGAGCTCAGAGCTGATGAGGAAGCAGAGTCAGATTTTGTGGCGGGCTCGTCGTAGAGGGAAAAGCCCTCGTCGCGCTCTTGAAAACAAGCGGAAATTGGAGAAACGGGGGTTGCCAGCGGGCTGTCCGATGTCCGGTTGTTGGGTGGTGCACTCGTCGGAGACAATGTGGGTGGTACTGCATTGTTCGGGGCGCCCACTACTGGGATTAGAGTGCGGATGCGTGAAAGCCATGCGGGCTTACGAGAGGGGATGGATGAATGATGACTGTGGCTGTGATAGTCGCTGTAGGTAGAGGAGGTGAAACCGGCCATTGCTGACGTCTCGACTCGATTTTTGCACTTTGCAAATCTGGGGGTGTATGTATAGGAGAACGCGCTGGAAGACAGTCGAGAAAGAAGTGCAGCAGGACAGTCGAGATGTCAAGAAAGAAGGGGAAAAGAGGAAAAGAAAAAGAAAGAAAGGAGAAACAAGAAGCAGGACGAATATACGCTTGGGTTGGTTCGGGCCTGGAGGGAGAGCCTCCAGCACTGAAATATCCTGTCGCTGCCCCATTTCAAGGGATACACTTATGTATATATATATATATATATATGTGTGTACATATTCCGCTGTCCCCTCTCCCTTGGGCAACCAACTTGGGTGTGCTTCCTTTTACTTGTCCTGAACTGTCCTACACTGTCCTGCCCTGTCTTGTCTTGGCCTTCACATTGTCTTGTCTTGTCTTGTCTCATCTTGTCTTGTCCTATCCTGTCTTTTGTCTCCCCCCTCTCGTCTTGTTAATTGGCTCTCCAAACGACAGGCCAACTCCGAAGCAAGGGACAAACGCTGCCCTCCCCATAGGAGGCGCCTTATATTGGTTGGTTGGTCTCATACCAAGGGAGTTCATTAACATGATAGTTGGGCAATCCATGCCAGCAATGTGAGTATCGATAAATAGCTAGCTACAAATGGCCTCCCTGCCCGAGACCCGGACCATCAGACGAAACAAGGGTTGGTCAATACCAACCACACTACCCATTCCCCAGACGCACACGCACATATACCTTGGTAGAAGATACCACTGAAAAATACATTTAACGCTGTGCTGTTCATGTTACCCAGAGTTGTCTAGACATCTATCCGCTCAATCAACATGCAGGCATCACAAATTAAAAATACTTACCAAGGCATCTTCTAGCCTTTCCTACCTCTTCCTCTAAAGCTCGACCGTCACGGTCATGTGGTTGCTGAGCACTAGGAGCGTGGGCGGCAGGTCGCTGCACAGCACATCGACGTCCTCCAGATAACTTAGGCTGGCTTCCTCACTGGCACCGGTGCCTTCGACGGGGATCGGCAGCGTGGAAAGCAGAACGGCGGCGTCGGGCTTGCTGTGCTTGACCATCAGCTCGTTCAAGATCAGGTGTTGGGCGCGGCTGGGTAGATCGTTGAACGAAAGATTCATGTGCTGTGTAGAATACGCGGAGCCCGAGGGGCCCGTAGACGCAAGAGGCCGCGGGTCATGCTTCGGACCAGGCCCGCTGGGGCTATGGATGGGCGGTGGGCCGAGGCTGGCAGAAGTAGGCGAAGAGCGGCATGCAGACGGCAAGCGGCTGGCACGAGTCTTCTTGTCCCTTTGGTCCTTTTTGCCCTTTTTGTTCGGCTTCTTCTTGTTCTTCTGTTTCTCCCTTCCTGCAATCAGGGTGCCTGCATCTACAGAGCCGGTGTTCGGCGACGCAGCTTCGGCAAACATAATGGACCGGCCCATGTTGCTCTCCGCATCAACGTTCGTCAGCGTCTCTGGCATGAGCTTGCTTGTAAAGCGGACCACCGACTTTTGGCGCGGCAAGGCCGGGCGCGGCTTCGGCGTCAGGGCGGTGAAAGCGGAGAACGAGCCGTAACACCGAGGAGCCAAAGGCTCGTTTGCGCAGGAGGGAGAAGAGGCACTGCCATAGCTTCGCAGAACCCGCGAGTGAGCCCGTCCTAGCGAGGCAGACGATTGGAACAGAGACGAGGGCGGGCCACGGAGCAGGGGCTGGCAAAGGGAATCCGAGCTCTTGCGGTCATCCGGCCCATCCTCATCATCGGTAGTAAAGTCCTCGATAGCTTCTTCATCACTATAGTCAGTACTGCTGCCGCCACCACCCGAGCTCCCGCCCAAGTACATGCCATCGTCGTCATTCTCAAACACCTCGCCCGTGAGATGGTTTGTGTGGATTCCCACCGTCACACCCAGTCGAGCAAGCTGGAAAACACTTGGCTTGGCAAGTAAGTCGGTGATGCTATGTCTACGGAACCGCTCGACTGCTGCTTTGGAATCGGTCGAGGCTGCGAAAAGACTACCCCGGCGATAGGCAGCAGGGTTTCCAGGCACATGTTGTTGCCGTGGCGATGAATGAACCTCAAGGAGTTGTAAGCTTCGATACAGCTGCATCTCATGCCACCATGGCTCATTCCGCAGGGCAAAATGAACCCGTTGCTTGGCCTTACTATCACTAGAGACGCCGTTGACTACCAAGTTGTACGTGCCAAGACTGCCGTTAGCCAGCCAGAACACACGGATATCGGCGTCAATGCGCAGCTTTTCCAACAATGCCTTGACTCTTGCCTTCTCTTGATCAACCTCATTTTCGTACTCGACAAATACCATGATGCGCAGCATGTACGCAGCCTGCCAGTTTGGAACAGACCAGAGAATGTATCCCAGCTGGAGGATGAGAGTATCTAGGAGGTAGGATGTGTGAGTGTGTGGTCATCAAGAAGGGAGGAAGGAAGAAGATCGGCCGCTTACAAGTGTCAAAGTTTGTCGTGTGTATCGACCGCCCGTGCGACGTGACGTCCGCAGAGATTTGTATCGGCCACAGGTCAATGTACTTTTTATGCCCACCGCCAGCCTTTTTCTGCGGTATTTCTAGACTCTCAAAGCCCTTGCCAATGGCGACGTTGATCTTGTAGCGCAGAGCTAAATCCTCGAGGATCGTCATGTACTCGGTTGCTTTCATGGGGTCTTCAACACGGATGTGATCGGTTGGGAGACCGCCGTCTGGTCCTAGAAACAACGACGGCCTGTCGGTCTCGGAGGCCTGCTTGACATCTTTTGGCCGATCAGCTGCGCCCCGGGCTGATCTCAAGCCCGCGTCGCGCTGCCCAGACTCGCCGCGCGTAGGCTTATGCTTGTCTGTCCGATAAAACCCAAGAATAGCGATATTAGGCTTCATGCCGCCTAGTCCGGCCGAGAGTATCAAATTCCGCACCCCCCACGTCAAGGAAGGAGACACGGTCAACTGGACAAAGGCCTTGAGCCGGGAATACTCCGAAATGTACCTTGTCCATGCCATCTGCTGCACCTTAGCCTCGTGAACGCATGAGTCAAAATTCTCCGTCACGATGACATGGCCGAGAATGTAAAGCGAGCCCTTTTTCAGCGAGTTGCAAAACTGGATGAGTGGAGCCTGGGACCGCGGGTCGTTCACCAGCAGAATGATATGCGGCCGCCAAAATTTGATGTGCTCCGGCTGCAGGCGCAACAAGTACTTGCGCACCTGGTGATAGAGCAGGTTCTGAGAGACATCGCCCCAACGCTTGGGCGGCGAAAGATAGTGCAAAAGGGCGAACAAAAGCACGAGCAGCAGGACAGCCACAGACGCATACGTCTCGTTGATGAAGAACATGGTGAAGGCAGAGCATACGGCACCGGCCGCGGCCGTCTGCCAGTTGAAGAACTTGAAGCCAGGCCGGAAATTGGGGGCCGCGCCAACCTTGAGCAGGAAACACGCCAGGTTCATGATGAAGAATGTCATGTGGTATCCCATAGAAATCAGCGTAGCAATCTGGTTTAAGTCGGCGAGCAGGGCCAGTTGTGCAAGCCCGTAGGTCATGAGAAACAGGGCAGGATCGTCATCTCTTTTAGTAAACCTCGAAAACAGCGGCTCCATGCCGGGCAATAGCTTGTCACGAGCCAGTGCGCGTAACAAATTAGCAGCGGCCAAAAGACCCATCAGCGCCGAGAACAGTGTGACAACGCATTCGCCGGCAATCACCAGCTTGGCGGAGACGTTGGTCAGCAGGATAACATTGAAGTTGCTCATCAGAGATTCGTGCGTGATGCTCGATGCCATGGCAATGCTGACAACCAGGTAGCAGACAAGCGTAGCAAGCATGGCCCACAGTGTGCCCTTCGGGATAGAGTGGCTGGGGTTTCGGAGGTACCCCGACATGGAAGCGCCAGCAAATATGCCCGACGTAGCAGGGAACAAAATGCCAAAGAGTTCGCGAAAGGTGCCCACGCCATTGTAGTGGCCGTTTGCGAAATGGGGTAGAAGATTGGAGGACAGCGTAGACAGGCTGACGCCAGTGAACTGCACGCCCAGCTCGGCGTCGACAAACGGGGCTTTGAAAATGGCGGAGAATGGGATGCTCGCGACGGAGACAAGAAGGATCAAAAGCAGGACGTTGTTAGCCTTGGTGAAGGTAGAGCTCCCAGACACACAAATCGCCGTGCAGAATAGGAGCACCACGGTCTCCAGAGCGTAGTTGACCCAGAACCCGTCAGGAAGCAAGTCGGCAAAGTTGAGCCTTAAGCAGTCAAGCAAGCCGACAACATTCAGCGAGGTGTTGAGGACCTGCGAGACGAAGAAGAGCAAGCCAAGCGACCCGCCAAACTCGGGGCCCAGTGACCGCGAGATCAGGTAGTAGGCGCCGCCGCCCTTGACCTCGCCATTGGAGGCAATAGCAGACAACGACAGCGCGGTGAGGAAGTTCATGGAGTATGCAATGAGGAGCAGGCCTTGGGGAACGGGGTGTTAGTGGAGGGTTCTGAGCAAGGCGGTGGAGAGGAAGGGGTGGCGGGCGAGTGCCTGTCCCGCCAACTCACCGACAATTCCAAGCAAGCCAATCTGGCCGACGACGACCCCGAAGCGCAGAAACATGAGGATGCTCAGGATGTTCAGACACACTGGGATAAAGACCCCCGAGGTGGCATCTAGTTTCTCGGCGGGCAGTCTACCTGCCGCGGGGCTGTTGCAGCGAGTGTCATGGTGAAGATGGGAAGAGGAGCTTCCAAGTAGTTTTCGGCGTCGTCGCATGTTCAAAAGGAGGCCCGATGGAGAAGAAAGAAGAGAATCATGAGATTCTAAGCAGGAAGATGATTGTTTTCCTAAACAACGAATGAAACAAAAATAGGCAGACAAGCAGGAGAAGAGAAGAGACAGAAGATTGAAAAGCAGATGAGAAAGTGCGCCAGAAACAATGATGGGAGTACAGCAGATGACGGATGAGGTAGAGAAGAGAAAGAAAGAAAAAGACGCAAATTTATAGGCTCTGGATTCGACGAAAATGTTATGCTTCAGGGGCGGGAAAACAAGGAAGACAGGAGGGAATAATTCGGTCTTGAAGCAGAGCATAAAAAAGGTAAAAAAAAAAAAAAAAAAGAAAAAAAAAAGAGGACTGTGTCTATTAGCATGTGAAAATAAGTAGCGGTACACAGTACATAGATGCAAAAGGAACAATAGCGTCCTTGATAACGCCTGTGGGCACAGATACAAACCCTAATGCAAATCGTAGCACAAGAAAATGGGGAGCATTAGCGCCACCGACACCAACAGCGGTGAGCGTAAAGAAAGCTGCTCCCCCCTGAGCCTCGGTCACTGCTTTCGTCCCACGGCTGCCTGTCAGCGCTGCGTCTTTCTTTTCAGGCCCCACTGGCTGCGTCAGTGCTGCTTGGGAGCAGGTCTTGTCCATTAGTGATTGTCTTCCGTTCCACGGCCCCTGCTCCTAACCCTAAAACCCAGCACGTCCCTCCACTACTCCTCGCCGCTGCTCCCGTCGCTGCCTACGCGGGCTCGCTTGCTCTCTCTCCTGTCCTCCCCCGACTGCAGGCCATAGCCTCGCTTGGACGGGCCCGCGGCGGCGTTCTTGTCGACCCCGGACAGAAACTGGTCGACGTCAAAGGGGTCCTGCGTCTCCTTCTCAAACTGGACTGGGCCAGTGCGTGCCTGCGAGCGCTGTTTGTTAGTACCTTGGCTACATAGTTTGGGCACACGTTGGCTTTGCTCTTCGCTTTGGCTTCGGCTTACCTCTTGCTCTTCAGCTCCCTTGAACTTGCCGCGGCCTAGAGCTTCTCCAAACCGGCTGCTCTTATGGATGCGGTCCATTTCTCGGTCGCCTGCCTCAGCGTCATCATCATCCATGTTGGCCCGCGGCCTGTAGATGGTGCTTATCGCGTCCTGCGCTGCGAATAGCGGCTTGTCGTACGGGTTGTCCTCGTTGATGCCTGTCGAGAAGCCGCCGGTCTGGTTGAACAGTCTCGAGTCGTACATGCCTTCCTTGCTCTGGGTTGGCTTGGCCAGGCCCAGAGCTACCTTCTCTGAAATGTCGCGATTTTGCTCGCGGAGCATGACCTGTGCACGTCGCTCTGTTCCCATGCGGGACTGCCGCAGTTTGCGCTCGTCCTCGCGGCGTTTTTCCCGGCGTGCACGCTCACGTTGGCGAATCGCAGAATCTTCGGAATCAGAGACGGACCGCGACCTAGGCCTTGAGCGGGACCGTGGGGGAGACTGCGAGTAATCGCTTCCACTATAACTGGGGGAGCGCGTCCGTGGCTGCGATGGCGACCGCGACCGACCGTGGTCATAGCTTCTACTGCGACTGCGACGTCCCGGTGAAGAAGCTGCAGCCATCGCATCCTCGCGGGCCTTAGCAGCTAGTGCGCGCAAGTGTTCCTCTTTCTGCTCCTTTTCCTTTTCTGCCAGTCTCTGCTGCATAGCAGCGCGCTGTCTGACTTCTTCACGGGCATGGCGGTCGGCCATAAATAGGGCCTCTGACAAGCGCGCAAAGTTGTCGTTGATGCCTGTATCTTTTAGGCCACGGCCATCTGCGGCAAGGCGCTTGTCTAGCGGCACGGTGAAACCCTTGGGGTTCTTCCAGTTGGATACAACTGGCGGGATCCTCCACGCTTCCTGGTCTTCGGCGGTTAGTTTGCGCGGCGGAGAGTGCATCACAGGCGGCGGCGGACTAGGAGGACCACGCGGGATCTTCTTGTGCTTGAACTTTGCTGGCTCCATGGGGTCCTGCTGGCGCTCGACAATTTTCATAATGCGTTCCTTCTTTTTGTTGCTGTCGCCCATTTGATCGGCGGGTGTGTATCTGACAAACGTGGCGTCCTTGCGGGGGCCAGCATTGACATTTTTGGGCCGCTGTGCCGAGACAGCGCCGCTGATAAGAGACGCAAGCGCGTTGCGCGTCCGTTCGGTCGTGGCGTTGACATCGTCCTTGCTTGGTCTTTCGAGGCTAATTTCGCCTGCATTTGCTTGCTGGCGTAGGGGAATCAGATCCTTGAACGAGGCCTGGACGATCCGATTGCCAGAATGCCCTTGTTTCGCAATGGCATCGTATTTGACCTTCCCCTCGCTGTCTACCTGGATGGCCAGCGCATTGCTTTTGCTTGCCGACTTTTTGCCCATTTCAAGCGGGTATTGGGCGATCGGGATCTCGGGAAACGCGCCGCCATCGCCAAAATCTTCTTGTGATCGCGGTCGCCAGCCATTTCGTTGGCCATATGGTGGCGGGCCGGTTCTCTGCGAGCAAGAGGGTGTTAGTGATTCTGCAAGAGGGTATGCGATTCGGGGGGGGGGGGGGGGGGGGGGGTT
>JAZBQP010000406.1:0-17685 GCA_038407015.1 Ceratocystis ficicola | reverse complement strand
TGGACTCGAAAAGCCAACAGCTTCTTGGCCTGACTAAACGCCGTAGAGACCCGCAAGGAGCCACGGTGCAGGTCAAGCGCAGATAGTTAGGTAGAGAATAAATATAACAACAACAACAAAACAACAACGCCAAGTTCTATCCTCAATAGTGTAGTGGTGATCATACCTGCTTGTCACGCAGGTGACCTGGGTTCGATTCCCAGTTGGGGAGAAGCGCTGAATCGGAGACCGTTGTTGCTGTCACGGTGATTGTTCTTTTTGCTCTCTTGCCTTGAGCAGCAAGCAGCAAACAGCACATCATTCAAAACTGGGAGGAACACCAACCAGTGTTCATGTTTTCATGTGTGAATAGTGGGTCACCACCATATCGTTAAAAATTTTGACGTAGCCTCCCCACTCACCTCTGCCCACCTCCACCACGAGGGGCAAGTCGTTTTTTTTTCCTTCACGTTTTTCAAACGAGAAGATGCCATCTTATCGTATGCATCATCACTGATAAATAGGAAAATACAGTCTGTCCATCTACAGATAATAACCCGTTGCGGATTGTTATGTAAGTCCGATCATTGCGATCCTCCCCAGTTGTTCATATCATGAACGTTGGAAGCACCGCACCCAAGATCAGGCTTTAAACATTTTATTCTCCTTTTTCCAGTCTCGAATTCAATGGTCGTGGAGATATTTCTGCTTGCGCAGAGATACCGTCTCGCACCGAATAAGTAAGAGATAGCGTCGAAAGTGATTATTTGCGTTGTTCATAATGAAGAAAAGAAAAGAAAGAAAGGAAGTTTCAAATTCAGACACAGCAGCTCGACGGGTTTTGTAGACAGAGTGCCTGAAAAAAATTGTGGACCTACTTGGATTTGCAGCCTGAGGCACACACGACCCATATTAATACAGAGCCCTATTGAGAGTTTAAGGGTTATGCTTCTATCGATAAGCAAGGGTCCAATCCCAACGCCAACGGGAAACTTGAAAGCTGAGCGGAGTCATGTTTGGTTTCTCTAATGACGAAATCCAAGCCCATTTCTCGACGGCCATTGCTTCCTAACTCACGACACGGTCTCGATATGAATTCCAAAAACTGCATGCGCTCTTCTTCCAAAGCATCCGCGCCTTTTCATGCATTATTTTTCAGTCCAGCCTTCCCCGCAGCAAACACACAATCTCCCCATTTGATGGCGTCTCGGCATGTCCACAGCCTAATCTGGAGCTCGAGTCGGGCCAAGTCCCAGATATCACTAATATCAAGACGGACGCCAATAACAACAACATCTGCACGGAACATCAATATATCAGGCGGAGTGTCAACGCAGCTGCCCAATGGCACGCCACAATATGCACAAGCGCGGAGGGCATTCCACGCATCAACCCCAAGACTATTAAACCATCACTTTGATACGCTTAAGTTTGTACAGCGACTTCAGAGCGAGGGCTTTACTGAGGAACAGGCCGTAGCAATGATGAGAGTGCTAAATGATGTGCTATCTGAAAGGTAGTTTGCAGCCCCCAACTAATACTACCGTATGCTGGGCGCACAGAAGCTAACGCCACCGCAACCCCCTTTCACAGCATCGGCAACCTCACGCGTACTACAGTTCTCCGTGACGATGCTGACAAAGCCACATACACCCAAAAAGTCGACTTTGCAAAATTGCGCTCCGAGCTGATCGCAGCGACATCGACAGAAGCCGATGCAACGCGCTCGACACACGAACGGTTAACGAATGATATTGCTAAGCTCACAAGCCGGCTCAAGGATGACGTAGGCCGTACCCAGGCTAGCGTAAGACTGGATTTAAACCTCGAAAAAGGACGAACCCGTGAGGAAGCCGTAGTTCAAGAACTCAAGATTAAGGAGACCGAAGCCAAGATCGAGCAAGAGGTAGCCAGCTTGTTGGAGAAATTGGAGCAGGTCAAGTTTCAGACACTCCAATGGCTCATTGGTGTTTGCACGGGTTTTGCAGCATTGATGCTGGGTGCTTGGAGACTATTAATGTAAAATCAAGTAGTGTGAGGGTGGCCAGATGGCGAAGGACGGAGACAAAAGGGAGAAAGCATGTAACACAACCTAGCTCGATTTCCACATGATGGATAACATCAACAAGCGCAGTTATCACATGGCAGCGAAGAGCCAGGCTCCAAGAATGGCCGAAATCCCCACACATCCGTTTATCAAGACTGAGGCTTGTACATACATTTCTGCACGTCTTTTTTTCTGCGCAATTGCCAACTCTCGTTGCAGGAGCAACAGGGACTTGAGACGTTTCAAGACTCCGGCGAACTCTCGAAGCACATGAAGGTTAAGCTTATCAGGGAGAAGAGAAAGAAGGGATGAATGGTACAGCCAGAAAACCAAACAGCAGATATCTCACTTTCTGCTATTTAGTCAGGCAGTTCTAGAACCATGGTTCGCTCAAGCTATAAGTTGGAGGCAGACACGGCAATTTCAATGAATTATGAAGCCGCCTCTAGTTTGATCGGCTGTCTCGAATGTGGAACTCGGGGGCCAAGCAGGAGGCTGAAAGGAAGAAAAGAAGAAAATGTGTCAGCAGGGGAGGAACATAAAGCATGGTATCATTAAAAAACAGAGAAACAAAGGAACAACACTGACTTGACGTTTGAAGTATAAGCGCTTGTGCGTCAGAAGGGCCATCATAGGAGAGGTAGCCCCAGTTTTACGGGATATCTCATTGGCCAGAGCTGGTCATGTCTGTGCACAGGAAAGGATGCCTGTTTTCTACAATGGGGTGACTTCTGGGTGGTGATTGGCTAGAAGGCCATTTGTTCTGGCGGCTAAGTTTATTGACACCTACGGCTTGGCATTGGATTGGAAGGCACTTGGGGCTTGGACTAAGCTTCCGAGATCTGGGTAAGGCAAGCTTGCCAGCGTTGAAGAAGTCAACTGGAGGCAAATCAGTCTAGAACTTTGGGGACCCGTCACGCAGTATTCATAGAGAAAGGGAACAAGAGGACTTCAGACCAGGCACCAAGCCAGGCAAACCCGTCACAGGCCACCAGTTCCTAGTTTCGTCTTTACTTACTGGCTATACACTACCGCAATTCCGTGTTTCGTGTGAGCCATTTTGATACGTAAATGCCAGACTTCTAAGCTCTTTGTTGGTGAGTGTTCTAGCCCCTCTGGCCTATCTGGTGATGGTAGTTGCTTGCTTGATTTCCGGCCCTCCATCCGCTAGCTATAGATATCTTGGCTCTTTCCATTTGAAGGCGCTCTTGCTCGTTTGTGCTTTTGTAGTCTGCCTCTTTCCGTTTGCTCTCCATTCCTCGCTCTCCGTCCAAGCCAAGAAACAAACAGCAGGGGTTTTACACAGGAGCAAGTTGCCTGATAAAGTCTTGTTTTCCGTTTGGTTTCTAACCCCACCTTCCCACACTGCTTCATGGTCTTATTCTTCTCTGCTCCTCCCTCATACGTTTACTCCTTCCTGCCTTTGTCCTTTTCATGTCCTACTTCCTCCTCCCACACCCTCTCTGAATTTTCCCTCTTTCTTCTCTCTTCTTCCTTTTCTATATCGCTGTTCTTTCTCTTGATCTCTTCTTTCGTGCAGGGCAATAGTTCGCCATCGCTTTTATTTTTACTTCACACAACTATTTCTTTCTTGGCATCTTTCATCTTTCGCTTCTTTCCGGTCTGCAGGTTCAGATATAATTTTCTTTCTTTATTTTTACGTCTTTATTTAGCGCTTGCCTTGTATTCGACTCCAATCTCCTCTTCCTACTCTGCGCCATCTCTTAACATCTTCATCAACGACATTTCACGACACATACACGATAGTATCATACTCATCCATCACTATCACCACCAATACCAACACCACGCTCACATCACAAATCTGTGCTCATTTATACCCGGAAATCCTCTAATCATTTAGCTTTTTTGCTTCCAACTACTCTCCCGGGCTGCTGCCTCATTAACTGGCTGTCTACTCAACCTCTCTTTCACAAAATGGGTGCCGACATGTCTACCAAGACGCTCATTAAGAAGCAGTTTACAGCGTCCAAATTGACGTTCAACATACTCTTCTGGGGCATCCATTGGGGTCTCTTTGGCTATGGATGGTATGGCCGCTTCTCCATTTCTTAGTTTCAATACTCCGGTGGTGCTCAATGCTAACATTTCTCTATATAAATAGGTGGAAGCAAAACAACGACGCACGCCTTGCAGGCCTCAATAGTATTGGGCTTTCTGTGTGGATGTCCAGAGGTGCCGGCTTAGTACTCACTTTAGATGGAACCCTAATATTGCTTCCCGTATGTCGCACACTCATGCGTTGGCTGCGACCCAAAATTAGGTGGCTGCCACTTGATGAGAACCTGTGGTTCCATCGTCAGGTTGCGTATGCTATTCTTGTATTTTCTGCCATTCACACTTTTTTCCACTATGCCAAGTAAGTTGGTTTCTCAATCTCCACGGTGAAACTGAACTTCACATGCAGAAGAAGTCACTTGTCTAACGCTCAGCCCCCAGTTTCTACATCGTCGAAAAACGCCAGCTTCGCCCCGAACGCGCCGTAGATATTCACTACACTCAGCCTGGTGGCATCACTGGCCACACCATGCTCTTTTGCATGTTGCTGATGTACACAACTGCACACACCAAAATTCGCCAGCAATCCTTTGAGACCTTCTGGTACACCCACCATCTCTTTATCCCATTTATGCTTGGCTTGTATACCCATGCCACTGGCTGTTTTGTGCGCGATACTCCCACACCTTTTAGTCCCTTCGCTGGCGCCAACTTTTGGAACCACTGTATTGGATACCAAGGCTGGCGCTGGGAGCTCTGGTCGGGCGGTATATATCTAATTGAAAGGCTATACCGCGAAATTCGTGCCCGCCGCGAAACTACCATCACGCGCGTCATCCGCCATCCGTACGACGTAGTTGAAATCCAGTTCAACAAGCCTTCATTCCGTTACAAGGCTGGCCAGTGGCTGTTTTTGCAAGTCCCCGCCGTAAGCAACTACCAGTGGCATCCTTTTACCATCACTTCCTGCCCCTTTGACCCCTACGTGTCTGTTCACGTGCGACAGATCGGTGACTTCACCAAGGCTCTGGGCAACGCCCTTGGTGCCGGAGAGGCTCAATCAAAGCTATACGAGGACCCAGAGGCAGACCCCATGGCCATGTACGAAATCGCACTGCGTAACGGCGATGAAATGCCTCAATTACGCATCGATGGTCCCTATGGGGCTCCTGCCGAAGATGTATTCGAGAACGAAATTGCTGTCCTTGTTGGTACAGGTATTGGTGTAACTCCTTGGGCGTCAATTCTGAAAAACATCTGGCATCTGCGCAATGGACCTAACCCTCCCACACGTCTGCAACGTGTCGAGTTCGTATGGGTCTGCAAAGACACGTCCTCATTTGAATGGTTCCAAAGTCTGCTTTCCAGCCTTGAAATGCAGTCATCACCAGGTAGTCAAGGCAACAACTTTCTGCGTATCCACACTTACCTCACGCAAAAGTTAGATGCCAACACAGCACAAAACATCATGCTTAACAGTGTTGGCTCAGAGGTAGACCCACTTACTGAACTCAAGAGCCGCACCAACTTTGGCCGGCCCAATTTCGAGCGCTTGTTCACGTCAATTCGAGATAGCATCATGAGCCGGTCGTATATGAGTGGCTTTGACGGCAGTACAAACACGACAGTAGGAGTATACTTCTGCGGTCCGTCAGCGGCTGCTCGAGACATAAAAGCTGCAGCCAAGAAAGCAACAATAAATGAGGTGCGCTTCAGGTTCTGGAAAGAGCATTTCTAAGAGTACATGCCTAGAATACGAAGTCGGGAGCACGGAGTCTAAAGCCCGGTGTGCAATCTGGATTGTGATTCTGGGGTGTGATTCCAGAGTGTGACTGTGATGGTGACAACGGAAGAACACGAGCTGTTGGCTTTTTTTTTTTTTTGTTTAGAAATCAGGCAAAAAGGAGTTGAGGCGCAGAAGAGAGTTTCCTTGGGCTCTAATTCAAGTCAAAAGAACCTTCTATTTTCCGTCTTTGTCTTGATGTCTGTGTTGGACACGCCGAGGGAATTGGCGTACTCGGGCTTGTGCGAGGCAATATCAAGGGGAACTTATTTGAAGGCTGTGAGATGCTTGGTTGGTAATAGAGGATTGTTGGTTATGCGACTCAACCCTAACCCTTGGAAAGACAAAGTGCTAAAGTCTAGGACAGTGCTTTATTTCCTTCCCGGAGTCAGCAGCTCTCAGGCCTTCTACGTTGCACTCTCACCACCAACTATGGCATCTTGCTGCTCCCTTCCTCTCTTCCTTTAATTTAATTTGTTTTTCCTTGTTCTCTTGCCTTCCCCCTCACCGCAACACGTAATCCTCGGCTTTTTAATGTCAACTTTGAGCCCAGTCCGAAGTGGCCGGGCTTATGGGGTTGGCCATGGCGCTCCAGGGTTTCGCTTCTTTATGGTGATGGGAAGCTTGGCCTTTCAGCTCTCGTGTCCCGAAGCAGCAAAGCCTTTTGGGCGGCTGAAGCGGCCAGCCAACAGCCAGCGGCAGCACGGTGAAATGTACTTGTGGGTTGAGTAGTCTGAGCGGGTCAGGGGCCAACCCAAGCTGACTGTATGTTATGTCCGCTTGTTATGCCAATGCGCAGGCATCTCAAAAGTGCTTGCGCTTTATGCATTTGAGTCGTCTTTTGTGCTCAGAAAAGCCATGCACCCCTGAACCAGTTAGTGACATGAAAGTGTTACGCCATCAACCCAGCACAAGTTTGGCTTGAGTTTGTGCCATTTACAAACAAAACAAATGTTAAAAGAGAGGAAAAGAAAACATCAGAAGAAACGGTCCTTGTTTTGTCACACTCTCACCATTTACAGCTGTGTTCTCGTCGATCGTAATATGTATGCAGCGGCAAAAGAGGAAGAAGCAGGGGAAAATAACAAGGCTGGCAGCGTTTCGGCATTTTGAGTTGCTTTGAAGCGGACCGCAATCTCTTGGTTGTTGTGAGCCCCCATGGGGTCTGAATGGCGGCTTGATTTTGGATGGGAGTGGCTTTTGTTTACCGCCTTAGCCTTGCCCTGACTGGGGTAGCGATTGTTGGGGCGGAGGGGAAAGGAGAAGGGGTAGCCTTACAATGAATGGCTCGGGTGGGGAGGGGATCTTCCCTGACTGGGGTTCTTCGGCTCGTATGGCTGCCTGGTCATGGTTGTTCTATGCGGCGGAACCGGGATGCCTAATTCTAGTGTGGTCTTTAGCTTTTGGATTCTTGGTTCTGACTGTAGGCGGACTGGGCCCTGATCATGATCGACCGTGTCTGTTTATGCTGAACAAGGGAAAGCCACAGCGCCTGCAACGCTGGACTCATGAATGGATGGTAGACAAACAACTCAGTGGGGAAAGGAGGAAAGGGGGACGAAGGGATGGGGTGGTTGACGGGAAGGCAAAGAAAGACGGCGATAGATTGTGTATATAAGCTCACCACCATCGCTGCTTGTGTTTGGCTTGTTCTTCTCCTCACCTCCTCATCTACACCGATCACACAAGCCTACAAGAGTCCTTTGTTGTTGTTCCAGCTAGAGTCACTCTTTTGTACATACTCCTTTTCCTTATTTCTTAATAATTATTAACTTCTAATTTTCCTGACTATATATCCTTTTTTTTTTTTTTTTTTTTATTTGAACACCCCCTACATCCACAATGCGCGCCACTCAGATGTTCATCGTTGCCCCGGTCATGGCCGGCCTGGCGGCTGCCACTGCGACATCCGCCGACAGCTGCGAGCCTGAAAAGGGCACCAAGTCTTACACCGACTCAGTCCCTGAAGTCTCAGTCTCTAAAGCCCCTTCTCCATCAGGCAGCTACAACGCCGGCGCAGTGCCGGTCTACCGGAGAACCTATGGCTCTGACAGCTACGGCTCTGACAGCTCCAACAACATGGGTGACTCCAAAGACAGCGGCAAGCAGTCTGGGGACAACTTCTCCGGCTCGAACTACGGTGACAAGTCTTCTGGCTCTGGTGACTTTGGCGGAAAGCAGTCTGGCGACAAATCCTCTGGCTCCAAACAATCCGGCTCTGACGACAAGGGCTCTGGACATGGAGGATATGGTTCTGGTGATTCCGGAGACAAGTCCTCAGACAACAAGGAAATCAGCTCCGGTGGTTCCGATGGCAAGAACTCTGGCTCTAAGGAGTCTGGCTCTGGATACTCTGGTTCCGATGGCAAGAGCTCCAAGGAGTCTGGCTCTAAGGAGTCTGACTCTGATGACAAGGACTCCAAGAAGTCTGGCTCTGAGGAGTCCGGCTCTGGTGACAAGGACTCCAAGGAGTCTGGCTCTAAGGAGTCTGACTCTGGTGACAAGGACACCAAGAAGTCTGGCTCTGGATACTCTGACAAGGACTCCAAGAAGTCTGACTCTGATGACAAGGACTCCAAGAAGTCTGGCTCTGGATACTCTGGTTCCGATGGCAAGAACTCTGACTCTAAGGAGTCTGACTCTGGTGACAAGGACTCCAAGAAGTCTGGCTCTAAGGAGTCTGACTCTGATGACAAGGACTCCAAGAAGTCTGGCTCTGGATACTCTGGTTCCGATGGCAAGAACTCCGGCTCGAAGGAAATAGGCTCCGATGACAAGGGCATGGGTTCCGGCGGCTACGGTGGCAAGGAGTCTGGCTCTGAAGAGTCTGGCTCCGAATATTCATCTGGGTCTGACGAGTCTGGCTCTGACAGCTCTGGTTCTGAGTCTGGCTCTGACTGTAGCTCTGACGACTGCACTGAGTGTGATGCGCCCACAGTCCCCAAGGGTACCGAGCCTGTCGCCACTTCCACCACCGCCAGCTTCGCTGTTGGCACCGGTCTGACCCGCACTGCTGAGAAGGGCGGATACGCCACCGATGTTCCCTCTGTTCCCTCCGTTCCTGAGGCCCCTCAGACCACGGAGACACCCAAGGGCACTGACACCCCCCAGGTTCCCGAGGCTCCCAAGGGACCCGAGTCTGGCTCCACCACTACTGCTAGCTTTGCTGTCGGTACTGGTCTGACACGCACTGCTGAGAAGGGCGGATACGCTACCGATGTTTCCTCTGTTCCCTCCGTTCCTGAGGCCCCTCAGACCACGGAGACACCCAAGGGCACTGACACCCCCAAGGTCCCCAAGGGCCCTGAGTCTGGCTCGTCCACTACCGCCAGCTTCGCTGTCGGTACTGGTCTGACCCGCACTGCTGAGAAGGGCGGATACGCCACTGATGTTCCCTCTGTTCCTTCCGTTCCTGAGGCCCCTCAGACTACGGAGGCACCCAAGGGCACTGACACCCCCAAGGCTCCCGAGGCTCCCAAGGGAACCGAGTCTGGCTCCTCCACCACTGCTAGCTTTGCTGTCGGTACTGGTCTGACCCGCACTGCTGAGAAGGGCGGATACGCCACTGATGTTCCCTCTGTTCCTTCCGTTCCTGAGGCCCCTCAGACTACGGAGACACCCAAGGGATCCGAGTCTGGCTCCTCCACCACTGCTAGCTTCGCTGTCGGTACTGGTCTGACACGCACTGCTGAGAAGGGCGGATACGCCACCGATGTTCCCTCTGTTTCCAAGGGTCCTCAAGCTACCGAGACACCCAAGGGCCCTGGCTCTGACGACGACGACTCTCACTCGGATGATGAGGCTGAGGAAGGTTCGTGCGAAAAGTGCTCTGGCTCTGAGACGACGATCTCTCACTCTGCCGGCTACACTGCCTCCACTACCGCCAGCTTCGCTGTCGGTACTGGTCTGACCCGCACTGCTGAGAAGGGCGGATACGCCACCGATGTTCCCTCGGTTCCTGGCAGCAAGGGTACTGGTTCTAGCACTTCTGGCAGCTCCGCCGTCGGCCCTGCTCCTACCTCCACCTCCAGTGTTGCTGTTGGCCCTGGCCTCACTCAGACAGCCGAGAGAGGTGGATATGCCACTGACGTCGGCTCCATCCCTACTGTTTCTGGAAGCGCCCCCACTGGATCTGTTCCTAGCGTTCCTGCTGGCTCATACGGTGACAAGGTTGTTCCAACTAGCTTTGCCACTTCCGTTACTTCAGCTCTAGGATCCGGGAAGGGCTCAGCCACTACCACTGCCAACAGTGCTAGCGGTTCCTGGAACAAGTTCGCCACTGGGACCGGTGCTGTCCCTACCGCTGTTCCCAGCTCTAGCTACGGATTCAACCTGGGTGACAAGGGCGAAGAGAACAACAATGGTCTGGGCGACATTGTGGCCACCATTGACGACATTCTCTCGGTGAAGGCTGAGACCCTGGGAACTATCTTTTACGGTGAGGGATCGCGCATGGAGACTGACTGTGAGGAGAAGGACTGCTGGAATGGCGGCCAGTGCAGCTTCGTCGACTACGACCTGCCTGCTGGCATCGATGGAACAGCCTCGATTTCTAGTGACATCTGGAACATGGGCTCCAACTGCGGTGGCTGCGTGGCTGTCAAGCACGAGGGCCAAGACTACACTCTGATGATTACCGACCAGGCCAGCAGTGCCTCGAACGCCACTCATCTCGAGCTTACCCCCAAGACCTGGGACCTCTTCGCTGCTGGCTCTGACTACCACGTCATCTCGGGCCTGAAGTGGAACTGGACTCCCTGCCCCATTGAGGAGGAGCCTCTTTGGGTTCGTGTGCACTCTGAGGCTACCCAGCACTGGTTCGCTGTCACTATTGAAAACGGCCGCGAGCGTACCTCCAAGCTTGAGGTCTCACCCGATGCTGGCAAGACATGGAAGGAGTGCTCTTTGAACGACTACAACCTCCACGTTGTGGACGGTTCTCTGGACGTCGAGACCGTGCATATCCGTGCCACCTCTATTACTGGCAAGGTGGTCACTGTGCCCGATGTTTGCATCGACAAGGACACCGTTGCCAAGGCTGGCCAGAACTACCTGTAGAGTGTGTTTAGAATTTGAGGCATTAGCTGGACGGCGACTTGATTCGCGCTTATGATTGATCTGATCTGGATAGTAACAGTACACAAATGATTAGACTTCTCGTTTTTAATATAACCTGCACATATTTTCCTTCTTTACTCACTTTTACTTGACCCGGTTGCATTAGATGTCGTGAATGGTGTTAGTAACGTATCTGCAATACGCGTGGACATTGTTGTCTGTTGCGGATGCCTACACAGACCCAATAGTGCCTTATTGAATCATGCAGGTACTGGAAGTCTTCTGATGTGCAATATGTGCATTGCTAAATGCCATTGTAGCTCTTGGGTCATCAGCTTCAGATACTATAACTCACTACTCTAGTCTTCCCAGCCCCGGACTCGCTTTATAGCTCATGTTTTTCTAGTATTGTTGGTAACAATGCTGTCTTCACTTGATGCTTGGTAAGCGTCACTTATGACAGCTGCTCCCAAATTCTGCATGAACGATACCCGCATGCATCAGCCAGATCTCTTCAATGTGAAAACATCCTGTTAGCCTATCGCATGATCCGTGTTGTGCGGTAGAAGCGCCACAGCCTGCGGAGTTCAGCGGTGCAAGAGCGTTCGCCCTTATGAAAGAGCTAAGTAGCCTAAATATAATGCACTTACTGCGGCCTGGCTTCCCTCTCTCACCACCAAAACAGGCAGCCGTTCCTAGACGCGGCTGTACGCACTCCTTACCGCAGGCCACCATAGAATTGGCCGCTCAAATTGCTCGCCATAGCAAGGTTCGCATTGCCAATGAATAGTATCATTGCATCCCATGCTTTACACGTAGATGGTTAAATGGGATCGTCTGTTTGATGTGAGCCTGCCTGGCCCTGAGGCGCATAGTCCCTCACTGTGGCTGTGGAGATGTCGGGCTGCACGTGTCCTGAGAATTGTACACCGTCCTACTTACACTTGCTGACCCTACTCTCCAAAGCACGGGTGCTCTTTGCAACAACTCCTGGTTCCCAGTTGACTGGTTTAGGGGTTGTATCTCATCGGTGTACTGCTTGTCCTCCATTATCCAGCCAGTCATGCGCGATCCATTTAACCTGTGATGCCGGCCCAGTAGCACCACCCAGAGCCTTTCCAATTGGCTGGTCATGTTTTCATAGTCTATTGTAGAAAGCTGGCAGTCAGTTTGCTTCTTGCTAAGCCTCCAGGATTCTTTTGGCGTATAACTTCTAGAATATGAGTGCCTTGGCGAAGCGTACTGAAATCGTTGGAACGCCCGATAGTCGGTGTCATAGGACCGTCTGCATCTATCATCAACAGATGGCCGTTTTTCGGGGTGGCATTGATGTACAGCACCAAGTATCGTGTTTCTTGTAGCTTGATGTCAAGATTTTGGACACTTGCGCACATTCATTTTCCTGTTACCTACCGCGATCGACGACAGGACTAGACATACATTGTGGTGTGGGAGTTTAGCGGAAAAGAGCTTCGCGAGAGAGCAAGGGGAAACGAAGCTGTCCACACGCGAATCCTCGGAAGTGTGGTTAGTCTAGAGTCAATATGACGTTCCATCACACAGGCGTCAGTGTCAGTAATCAATCGCTTACTAGCAAGTACAAAGACCAGCGCCATTGCAATTGGAATTGGGGCAGGATAACGACTCTCTGCTTTAGCGCCTCAGACGCGCCACAGCCACAATTTTTCGAGCCACTTCAGTAGGCGTGAGCAGCCCCGCTCAGCCACACATCGTGATAAAGGCGGTGAGAATCAAGCTCCCTTGTCACTAGGCACCCTTGAGCTTCGTTTTCTGCCACATGCGTAACTGGCCACACAAGAACCACAATCGAATATAGGAGAACGCAGATCAGCTTTTATCTCTTAATATTTTTTTATCGTTGCAAAAAAAGTCGCCTGTCGCTGCTTTCCTTCGCTTCACGTGCGCACTTCAATCTCTCTCTACATTCCCGCTCTCCTTCTGCTCTTTCCTTCTCATCCTCGCTACACATAGCCAACCAACCCATCCGCTCCTCTCTCCGCCGTCATGGAGTTTTCCGAAATCTTGTGAGGCCCTCTTCGAACCTAGTCGCCCGCCCACTCACCGGCGAACGAATGGGCGCTCTATCCTTTATGTCTTATTAGCCCCAGTCTGGCCCAACACTGACCATGCCTCTCTCTCCCTTTTAGCCGCCTGGCCAATCTGGCTGTTGCCGGCATCGCCGCTGTTTCTGGAGCTTTCTGGATCCTGAGCTTCTCCTGGTACGTCCACGTCCCCTAGCCAGCTTTCTACTTTTATGCGCCATCTTTGCGACCATGAATTGATGCTAACATATTCCCTTCCCGCTCTAGGCATAAGTAAGCTAATCTGTCTCACTGGCCCCGTCTTCCCGTGTCTTCACCAAGCTTGGTTTCCATTCCATCTCGTTCGTCTTCCGCCTCATGCCAGCGACTAACTAACCTCACCCTGTAGTCTGATCCTTGGTCTCTACCTCATAGCCTTTGGTGGTGGTATCGGTCTTCTTGGTACGTTGCACTTTTGTTTCCCGCTTCCTTGGTTGGCCTTTGCCCTGAGGCTCGAGCTTGAGCTTGGCCACAACACCCACCCACATTAAACGTGCTGTTTTCCTTTTCTTAACTAACAACCTGCCTCTCTCTTCCTTGCAGAATTCCAGATCCCCCCCCAGGCCACCCGCTTTGCTTCGTTCTTGTTTTCCTTCCTAGGCCGTGGCGTTTGTAAGTACCCTCCTTTCCACTCTTCTGCGCCCTTCTGCTTCAAACGCACCAACTAACAAACCTCGCTGTTTTGAAGTCTACTTCTTCCTGGGCGCCATAATCGCCGATGGCATGATCCTCTTCCAGATCATGGGCGGCATCACCGGTCTCATCGGCCTGGTCTACATTGCCCTCGAGTTCTTCCCTGTCATCGAACCCCCCTCCAACATGCGCGAACTCGACGCTGGCTGGGGCGCTGAGGGCGTATAAAGCTGCCATTCGTCTGTCGGCCTGCGTGCAAGAGTGCTACATTCTGTCTTGAGCCTCTCGACAATCACGACTGTCTACAATACGAAGCCTTTGTTTTACATCCAATAAAAGGAACAAAAAAGCGGCTCTTTTTTTTTTTTAGTAGCGCAGTCTACCTGTTCCCCAACCCGACGGGGCTATGCGCACAACTATCTCACTAAATAGCACATAACTCTGCACACATACGTACTATACGTCATGAAGCAATGTAAGCCTTTGACCCGTGCGCTTGTGAAACTCAAAGTAATTCTCTTTTGTTCTCTTCGTGCGACAGAAGCCGCAAATACTAGCAGGCATTTATAGATTTCCTATCTTTGTGGCCATTTACACGCGCCCTACGATCCATGGCGATTTTATTTTTTTCCTACATGTCATTTCGTCGTCACACGAATTTCCACATTTCCACGCAGAGGAAAAAAAAAAAAAGTATTACTGATGACGTCATGCGCCTCATCAAGGTAGGAAGAAAGAGACGTGATTTCCTCGGATTTTACCGACAACTCAAAAACAAGATCGTAAAAAATAAGCCGCAAGTATTCGTATATTCGTCCTTCGTTTATTGTCCATATTCCAATGCTGCTAGCTCCTCCTCCTTGCGGGCTAGCATTTCGCGCATGCGCCGCGCCTCCTCCTGTAGAGCCGCTCGCCTTGAGATCACCATCTCGTGCTCAACGCTATTCTCGCGCCCACTCGGCGCCTGCATCGGCATCTGGTGCATTAGTGGGCCGGGTGGCAGGTTTAGCGGTGGAGGCAGTTGAGATAATAGATTATGCGGATATCCACCATTGCCGCTGGAGCTGCCATACATAGATAAGCTGCCCGGGCTGGCCACAAAGCTTGTGCCAGTGCTTACCGGAGACCGCATGCCTGGATGGTCTGCCTGTGACATTGCGGCGCTTGTAGACGTTGTAGAGTATGTATTCGCGTGGGAATCGTGGTACCGAGCTTCGGCCGCTCCACCGTCATTGGCAGGGTTGAGGATAGAGTTAATTGAGGGTATGCGTTTTGACGAATCAAATGCCGCTGATTGCAAGTGCTGATTTGGCGGAGATAAATCCTCGGTGGTTGAAAAAGAACGCTTGCGCGAATGCGCCAGAAAGGGGGATGGGGAGTTGGAGGGTTGCCGGTCGTCCTTGCCGCTCGGCGGTAACTGGCTGGCATCGTGCCGTTGGTCAGGCGTGTTTTGGTTTTGTCCTTGGCTCAGATCCAGGTCTTGGCTTTGGATTGTAGCCTGGGCCTTTCGCTTTTGTTTCTGTGGTCGGCTTGGCTTCGAGTCTTTCACCATGGGATTTCTAGATTCCTTTGCATTTCCGGGCCTTCGTCTACGGACCCCTAGATTCACCGAGCCATCTTCATTGAGTGTTCCCCGCTCCATGCTGGGTTCTGGAGAGCGGCCGGGCGTGTGCTTTCCTTCAGCACCCTCGTGCTCCGAATCATGGGTAGGAATAGTACGCTTGCGACGCTTAATAACAGCCTTTTTCATGGTGACCGGTCGGTGCGAGCCATGCAGTTTGTAATAAAGCCCTAAATCATGCGGTTAGTTAGTTTTCTGCACTCCATCAATTTGAAATGGCGTCTACTCACCACAAGCGTTGCAGATAGCCCGGCCTGCCTCATCCCTTCGCCACAAAGGAGTAATGGTTGTGCTGCAATTCTGACAAGCAATTACCACGGTGGAATTTGGGCTTTGTATCTCAAGCGCCGCAACGTCAATAGGTGCGGGCCCTTCAGGCTTTGGGTCAGGAGAGGTCGACATGGCGCTTGTTGAGGCTCCTGATTCGTTATCAGATTTGCCTTGACCCTTGAGCAAATTCAAGCGTGCAGTTTTTGAGACTCGGTTGTTGAAGGCTGGACAGCCCCCACAACCTTCAGCGCCTCCTGTCCCATTACACTTGCCGCCTCCTGGGCATGTGCCAGTGGACTCTTCGGCAGAAACGTATGTGGCGCCCTTGACTGCGCCAGACTGTCGGGAGGAAGAGCCGCATATCTTGACCCGAGATATGCCAACTTCAGCGGGGGCGGGATTCGCGGGCGACTTCTTTAGTTTTGTTGGCCTGGCTGTATTTCGGGCTTTGTAATATAGGCCGCATGCGTTGCAAATAGTAGCACCCTGGGGAGATCGTCGCCAGAGGGGTGTTTGCGTGGTTTCACAGTTGCTGTGTTGCGCAAGTTAGTCGTCGTGTTGTTGCATGAGCTATTTGTTTATCAGCAATATAGATAGCCAGAATAGCAGGGGTCTCAGGCAACCTTGCTTACCTACACACTTGACCTGTTTGGCCAGAAGGAAGGGCTGATGATGCACGTGATGCTGAATTTTTGGAGGGTGGTGGACTTGGCTCGAGACCAACGGAGACGTTGGAGCCCGTGCCATGCTGAGCTGGCGGTGTGTCTTGCATGCGGATGTCACCATTTTCGTCGGTGGCATTGTCAAAGCCAGGCAACGGGCGGCGCTTTTTTGATGTGGATTTCCGCTGTTTAGATTTCATTGGGCGGGTTGGCAAAGCAGTTCGTGAAGAGGATAAAGAAACCACAGGTGAATTTGGGCTACGGGCTGAAGGCCCTAATGTTGGCGATCCTGGACTCTCTGTCATTGGCATACACTAGGGGGGGTGGTGTGAAATCGGTACGGACAGGCAGTAGTTGGTGTGGAAAGACAGGCAGGAACCACGGCGAAACAGCAAAGATAACAACAGAGGCAACTTTGAGTCTCGTTGTGCTGGCGGTGGTCGTAGAGATAGAACGAGGCAGCACCTAGGTATGATGCTTTGGATAGTGAAAACAGCTCGCAGCGGATAGTAGGTGAGACGAAGAAAGAACAACGGCTCAGGAATAAAAAGTGACTAAAGAGTGCGATTTCGATGATATAGCAAGTTGTTTCTCAAAGGAAGTGACAGGGGTGTGACTGAAAGAGCACAAGAGGTCAAAGGGGGGAGGAAGAGCGGCCTCGTCCAGAAAGGGACTAAGTAGTGAATAGTCCCAGTTAAGTAGTTGGGTGAATAGCAGGCAAGCGGCGATGTTTAGCTTTGTGTTTGCGTTGATAGGCTGTAATGGACCTGTTGCCGCACTTTGTTAATACAGATTCATAAAGCCAAGATGAGTGAAGTGAAGTGAAAAAAAGAGCAAGAGCGTTTGTGTGAGCATCCCGGCCAAAGCAGATGGGTTGTTTCGGTATGGATGGGGAAAATATTGCTAGGAATACAGGTGATTTCTTTTTTTTTGTTGCATAAACGACAAAAGAAGGAATAGTGCTAGCAAAAGTAGAATGAATAAGAACAAAATCGAACAAAACAGGAACAAAAAAAGGACAGCAATGGGCCAGTTCTCGTCCGGGTCTAGCCAAGTTTCGAAGGGGAGGGGGCAAGATGGGAGGAAAGACCAGCTGATCGACCTGATCTGATGGAGTGAGTGTTGCGAGGACGGAACTTGTATAGCAGTCACGAGCACTTACTTGGGGGCGAAGATGAAGCAGGGAGAAAATTTCCAGGAGCAAATAAGGCAAAGTAACGAATTAAGCTGGCTGGTAGGACAAAGGAACCAAGGCTAATTCAAGAGCGCAAGAAGAGGTCGGTAGCCAGAACCCGTAGCTATTGTCTATTCTTACCAACCCCTGTGCTGTCTATCTTGGTGTCTTGGAGTCCGTGTCTGGCTCTTTTCCCCTAAAGTTGGATACTGACACTGATACTGGTTCTGGTTTTGATACTCGCGGCTTCCGGCTGGCTTGACGCAGTGATGTCAGCAAAACAGCCCCCTGACGCTGAGCTCTAAGCTGAAGGAGGGGGGGGGGGGGGGGGGGGGCT
>JAZBQP010000405.1:0-17931 GCA_038407015.1 Ceratocystis ficicola | reverse complement strand
TCCCCCCCCCCCCCCCCCCCCCCCAGTGTTAAGTTCCCCACCGAAATTCTCTTTTTTTTTTTTTTTTTCCTTTTTTCTACTTCTTTTTTCTCCTTCGCCAGTAACCAAACAAGGCGTTCGACCAACTCTAGTTAGACTTATCTGCTTCTCCCCCTTCTTTTCTCCTCCTCTTCTTCCTTTTCCCTTCTCTCTTTTGAGTCTACGCTCTTCTACTTCTGGGTGTTTTCTTCCCCCTCCTCCTACTACCGCTTCAGCCCGCTGATTGCTCCGTATTAGCCCTCCAACAACTCACGACATGTCCCAATATACCCTCTCACTCTCGTCACAAGTCTGCTTCGCACAATCACGATTTACTGCATTATCAGTCGCACGACCACATTGCTGAGTGGTCTTTTGCTCAGCCTTCTTGCTTTTTTCACGCTACAGTCTGTAGTCTTGCCGCTCGACTCCGCTTTGCTCGCCGTGCACCATGAGTTCCATGTTCAAAAAAAGGACCGGCGGTCCGGCCTTTAAGCCCAAGATTGGACCAAGGGGTCCGCGAGCGCCTGCTGGTGCCACAGCCCCCTCTGCTACGGCTTCTGCAGCTGCTGTCGTATCGTCCCCCGCCACTCAACCTTCAACCGGACCCGACCCCAGCTCCGGCTCTGGTCCCTCCGTCTCTCCCACCCCCCCTCCTTCCTCCGATCGCCATGCTACTCCATCTGCACTAGCTTTGGCAGAGAAGCTGCAGGCTCTCTCAGCGCCATCTGAGAGCAGCATACCACATGTTGAGTCGAGAGAACCCCTAGGAGACAGACAGGTAGAGAGGCAGTCCTCGCAGACACCCTCGCAATCACAGCCAGGCTCAGAATCACAACCACAGCCCTCACCAGCCCCCCGTCCGCGAATACGCCCGCGTCTAATGGCCAAGGCGGGCGCTTCTACCCCAATCAATAATCCTATTAGCGGCATCACTAGAAGTGCCGCCAACAATGCTGCCAGTACTACCGCCGCCACCACGCCTTTGGCTGTCGCCCCACATCTGCCGTCATCGCCTTCACAAACATCAGACGCCCCTCTCAAGAGTCAAGACATCGCTGCTCAGGCCAGCCCCCATACTCACACTCGCACTTCGACATCTACTCTCCCTCTTGATAACTCTCCTCCCACCGCGGCTCCAATCGCCCCTTATGCTCCCATTGCCCTTACTTCTGCCTCAGCCGACAGTCTCTCTCATAATAACCCCATTCTCCTTCCTACACCCGAATCTTCCCAGCAACAACCACCGCCATCATCCACCTCAGCGCCTTCTCGTGCCTTCTCCCCAGAACCCTCTTCCTCCTTGTCTCCCCTTTTCCATGGCCAGCCTGTGCCTTCCATTGACTCTCTGCCTGAGCTGCAGACTACTGTCTCCACCCCCACCGCTACCGACGATTCACAGCCTACTCCCGCTGACAGCACCAACGTCTCTATTGCTGGCTCCGATGCTGGCGGCGCTGTCGCCTCAACAGCCCCTGCCATCACCCGTAAGCGCAAGATCAGCACTCCCGATCAAACTTCTCACGATGTCGCCGGTCCCAGCAGCAAACGTTCCCGAAAGCCACGTGCAACAATCGAAGTCGACGACGACGTGACCACTACCAGCCCCGCCACCACCTTGCCTCCCGACGCCGTTGCCAATGGGGACCCGCCCGCGGCCACTGTCCATCAGCGTCGTCGTCGCACTGCGGCCTCGGCCATCGGCAGCGGACGTCGCCGTCGCGCTCGCTCCCAGACCCCACCCAATGCTGAACACCAGATGGTTGACCTGCAAAAGCTCACCATGGCTGACCTTACGCGGGACCTGCGCATTGGCAAGAAATTCAGTCGCCACGAAGAGCTCAAGTTGCGGGAACGTCGCGCTCGTTCCAAGTCCATGCGCGAACCCACACCAGACGGCAACAGCAATGACAAGGACGACTCAGAAAACCCTGCCCCTGGGGCCGGCCCGAGCACTACCTCATCGTCGTCGGCCGCCGCCAGCAAGGACAAGTCTTCGTCTGGCGACACCGATCCTACCGGTCCGAGGTTCTTCGTCGTCGACGGACAAATTGTCCTCGACCAAGGATCTCTAGTTGTGGACCGACATGCACATGCCGCCGTGGAGCGCAAGGGCATGAAAATG
Source organism: Ceratocystis ficicola (assembly GCA_038407015.1). NCBI lineage: Eukaryota > Fungi > Ascomycota > Sordariomycetes > Microascales > Ceratocystidaceae > Ceratocystis > Ceratocystis ficicola. The sequence continues at coordinate 15,788 of JAZBQP010000405.1, read as the reverse complement.
GTTGAAGAGCATAACTTCTCGCGGCTCGTCACCAGCAACTCGTTCCGCACAGGCAGCAAGCTCCGCGGGCCAAACCACTGGACAATGGAGGACACGGAGAAGTTCTACCACGCGCTCAAAATGTTCGGGACCGACTTTCAGATGATCAGCAATATGTTCCCCGGCCGCACTCGGCGCCACGTCAAGATGAAGTTCAACCGCGAAGAACGCCTTGCGCCCACGCGCATCAACGCCGCCCTGGTCGGCGAGAAGCACGTCAAGATGGACATGGCTGAGTACAAGGCCAGCACAGGCATCGAGTACGAGAGCGTCGAGGCGATCCAGGCTGAGCAACAGGCGCTTGCTGCTGAGCACGAGGCCGAGGAGCGTCGGATGATCGAGGACCAGGAGTCAGAGATGCGCCGCAGGCGCGAGGAACTGTTCCGCGACGACGAGAAGCCACCAGTCGACGAAAACGGCATCACCACCATCGTCGATTCCGGCGAGGGCCCCGTCTATTTCGGCGCAGGCCCGTCGACCAAGGGCTCAAAGCGGTAGAAGGCAAAACGGAGATTGTGATGTGATGGCAGGGAAGGGACAGAAGACGTCTCTGCATCTATGTTCGCACTACACAGTATGGGATTGGTGAGGACTTGGATAGGTTAGGATGGGTGCAAACGGATGGGATTGGGTCGGCTTATGTTTATGAGTTTTTGAGTTTTTGTTTTACCTTTCTACTTTATTTTTTTTTTGCCTTTTTCCACCAACACTTCGCGTTTCCTGCTTCTTGTTTGTTAGTGCCTTCTTTCATCTTTCTTTCTTCTGGACATAGCACCGAAAAAAAAAACATGCCGGAGACTCACAGTACAAGGCAATACAAGCCAATGGACAGCATATGGACACACAGAATCATATTTGCTCATCGTCTCAAGTTAATAATACTATTTTTATATCTCTCCCACACACGTACATATACATACACGCATTCATAAACAGCCAGAAACAAGCCCAAATCCAGCATATCATTATAATCCCAAAAACACTCATCTGCCAAGGCACCGGGACCAAGGAAGATAGACAAGACGACGACGGCCTAGACAAAGTGGGGAGGGATGACATCCAAGATTGAGCATCGAAGATCGTGAGAAAGAAAGAATGCGGGAGGAACATAAAGAAGCATAAAAGAGGCATGACTCAAAAGAAGGAAAAAAAGGGAAAAAGATAGGAGGAAAGGAAGCCCGGGAAAAGAATAAACGAAAAGAAAAAAAAAACAACAGAGGTATAAAGGTTGAAGGAGCCCGAATCAACCCAAGGGGGGCTCTTCCCTGTCCCTCTTGAAATCTTAGCCACCCAGCCTAACAGCTCGGTCAGTAGCTTATCAGCATGTACACCTCAATAGCCTCATAGCTCAACAGCCCAACGGCCTAATGCTCCGGTGCCTGGTCGTCGTCCTCGGGCTGATCGAAAAGGAAGTTGGCAGCCAGTTCCTCGTTCTTGTCGCAAGCGAAATACGCGGTCATAGCCTGGTTAATATCGAAGCCTAACCGACAGAGCTGTAGTGGGTGGAAACAATATTGGTTAGCACACAACCCATAATGTTTTTCTGCCTAATTTTCTTCCCCCTGTCTGCCTTCTCCTATCTGCACATTGTACTCACTCTTTCAATCGCGTCTCTCTCATCAGGCGTCACCTGAATAGCCTGTGCACCAGGCGGCAGCGGCGCATCGTCGTCGACATCCTCGCCCAGCAAATTCAGGAATTGCTCGGGGTTGTTGGCAATCAAATGGGCCAGTTGCGGGTTGCCAGCTCCCAGTGTCTGAAGAATCTGCTCAAGCATCTGCGGCTGCTGCTGCACTACTTGCCGTAGCTGCTGGAACTGTGTATTGTTACGTAGGAAGTCAAGGTTGCCAAATCCTCCAGCACCCCCAGCCGCAGCAGCAGCCGCAGCCGCAGCAGCAGAGTCCTGGCCACCGTGGCCGCCACCCTGGCGAGCCTGAGCGGCCAAGTCAAATAGGTTCACATTGTCAGTGCTGTCATCCGTCATGTTGGTGTCTTCGGAGGCTTCGGGGGCGGCAGCGGCTTCGGGGGCGGCAGCTTCTGCAGGAGTTGGGCGAAGTGCGCTCTCTGGAATGCCCTATTGAGAAGCGAAAAGGATTAGCCGAGGAATAATTCACTAGAGCTAGAGATAGACAGGCCCGGGGATCAGCCTGGAGATAGGCCTGATGAGACGAATTTAACTAATCTCCGAGTCTGAGCCAACAGGGGCCCTCTTCTCTTAAGTCCTCACTCACATTCAACAGGTACTCGACCGCACGGTCGGGGTTATTAAAGGCAGCTCGCATGGCGGCCTCAATCATACAACGCTCGAATCCCATGGCGAGCATGTTCTCAATAGCCTCCTGGTTGGCGGCGCCCACAGCCATAGCTGACGGGTTTGTGAATGACGGCGGAGCCGTTCTAGACGCCGGCGTCGGCGTTGCAGGCGCGCCGGCGCTGGCAGCAGTTGCAGCAGACGATCTCTGGGCGGCAGGAGCGGCGGGAGTTGAGGCTGATGCGGGGCCTGGAGTGACCGCGACGGCGGCTTTGGCTGTTTTGGCGGCAGAAACAGATGCAGGCTTAGGCTCTTTGGGCTGGATTCGGGAAGAAGCGAGTCAGCAATGTTAGCAGTAGTAAAAACAGCAGTGGGACCCAGAGGAAAATGGTCGGCAATGGGGCGAGGAACGCAGGCAAAGGGGCTAATGGAGTAGATGTCTAATCCTCTCTGCTTTGTTCAATGGATAGAGGGGCAAAGAGGGGCAAAGCACAACAAACTTGCTCGAGCTCACCTTATTCACCATGCATACAACAAAGCCCTTTTCCTCAATGTTGTAGGTCTCGACCTTGTCATCATCTTTGAGAATTTTTCCTAGAGACAGAGGTTAGCTTCGGACAGAGCCCATGCTGGGCATTATACCGCAGCCCAGAGGGAGCTCTGCTTACCAGAATAAATCAGTTTCTGGTGTTTGGGGTCCCAGCCTTTGTCGTTGGAAATCGCTTGCTTCAGATCGGCAACCTGGAAGAAAAACAACGAGTAAGCGGCAATATTCAGAAGCAGTGTTCCCCGTAGGCTAGACTTCAAGTTATCACGAAGAGGTAGGGGCGAGCAGATGGGAAGCTTTAGGGGAAGGGAAGCATACCGAAATGGTTGGCTCAACCTCGAGCACAAACTTCTGCTGCTTGAGATCCTAGAGAGTAACAGCCAGTTAGAATAAGGAAAGATACAACCTCCAAAGCAGAGCGTCCACCATGACGGGCTCAGCAGAATAGACAGAACCATGGTCTCGTCGCAAGATAAGGGTCACCGGTCCCAAGAAGGGCATGGCATACCTTGAACGTAATCTTCATGTTTAGGGAGGGGGAAGGGGGTATGACTTGGTGATTTTGGGGATGCTTTCTAGAAGATTATGAAGAAAAGAAATAAAGAAAAGAAAAAGAAGGCCGTGATGATCGAGTGTGGTTGTGGTTGGTGGAGAGTGATGGGCAAAGAGGAGGAAGAAAAGAGGAAAAAAAATAATAAAATAACAAAATAACAGAATTAATTTATTTTTCTCAGCCTTCCTCTATTTAGGCTTTTAGGCAGAGCTCAGCATTGCGTCTACTTGATGTAGTGCATGTAGTGGGATGAGAGGGGGAGAAAAGACAAGCACCAAGAGACCCTGGCAGACAGCGCCGGACAGCTTGGGGCAGCACTGGGTTTTAGGCAGTCTCAGCGGTGAGGGGGGGGTCCTGTCGACATCATGGTGCGAGCTACAGGGTCACTTGGTGCTATGGTCCCGCTGGCTTATAGCGCTAAGACACAGACATTCTAGAGGTCCGTTGTTGCATTCTGCAAGCAAGCTGAAGCTGAAGCTCCCCTGGCTCTTAACCCTAATGCCTTCTAGCCAGCAGGGTGATGACGCACTTTCCCGAATCACGTGTGCTGATGCAAGTGTGGCGCATCGTGATGTGGCGGCGGCCATCGTTTGAGTGATTGTGGCACTCCATACTTGACATGACGACGGATGTTGTCTCTGAGCTTCAATTTACCACGCATCAATTACAAGCCACATACATGAAAATTTTATCTATCTACAATAAGGGGAAAAAGCGCTACTCTAATGTAAATTCCAGCTCGAATATTATGTACAGTGGACAGTGTAAGTAATCCATCCCAAAAGAAAGCGCCCCGCACACAACAGACGCCGCCTAATCGTTTGCTCTCTCCCGTGAGGCAGATGATACGAAAAGCGAGGTCCTAGGCCTGGGATGGATATAAACAAGAGAAAGAGACAGGAAGATGGAAGAAAGAAAAGAACAGAAAACCCGCCATGACACTTGCACACGGGCGCCCAACTTCACCAGGGTCTGGCCTGCTACGCCGTTGCCCCACTACGCTGATGTGGATGGTTCGTTCCCATGTCTCTCCAAAGCCTTCTCACTGAGGTCGTTTCTATCAGGCAACTCGTGCGGTGGGGAAGCTGTGCCAGCCGTATTGTTCTGCGACGGGTGCCCATCATCCAGCTTTTCATCGACAGCGTCGCCGCCCATAGCATCAACAGCGCCACGGCCTACAGCCGTCTGACTGCTGGTGGACTCCTCACTACTGTCCCCCTCGCTACCGCCGTCGCTGCCCATGATTTTCTTGAGGAAAGCGTCGGCTTCAGCCGCAAACTTACACTTGAGCCGGATGCTCTCGCCGTATTTGTAGAATAGGAGTGGGCAAGGCAGGCAGGCAAGCGCCAGAAAGCCGGGAATAGACGAGGCCCAGTGAATGCCAAGATCGTCATACATGTCTAAAAGAAGCGGGCGTGTTAGCAACTAAAACCAGCAATTTGCTTTGGGCTAAAACAAAACAGTGTGATAAAGCGTCCAAACCAAGCCAAGAACACCAGGACCAAGACTCACAAGTTGTAAACAGCGGGAACGCCGTTCCAAACAGCGACCGTAGCACACTGTTAGCCGCTAGCACTGATGCTGCGTAAATCACGTACGAGTCAACGAGGTAGTTCAGCAACGACAGGAACACCAGCACCAGACCAGTCGCAAACACACCACCACCCATAACGCAAGAGATCCAGTGGACCGATGGACTGTTTGTCCATGCAAACCAAAACATGCCAATGGGAATCAAAAACGAGCCGATTATTGCCGGTGGCAGCCGGTCTTCGGGGCGCGCCGCGCCCCGCGCATTGACAATGGCCATGTAACGTCGGTTATCCCATAGATAATACATGGCTCCCGATACCATCCCTATTAGCACGCCAAGAAAAGGCAGCCCGCCGATTCCCTGAGACCAGCCCCGGTGCACCTGAAAGACGATTGGGTAGGCCGCAAAGAGCATGTACAATGTGCCGTAAATGATGGCGATGTAGACCGACGTCAGTGACACAATAGGCTCACGGAACATGAGCGCCCATGGGCGCACCAACGCCACCTTGAACTCCTCAGTGATGGACTTGCGTGGGCGTATAACGTCAAGCTTGGAGATGTATATTTTGCCTGTTAGCTGGGTCAGTTTCGCGGCACGCTTGCGCAGCAGCACTGGTGAATAGGTCTCGGGCACCATGAGCACGACCATAATCCACACAATGCCGGTAAAGATGCACATGAGGGCCTCGAGCCAGCGAAAGCCACTGGACTGGCCCAAAAACCCGCCGACAATAGGGCCCAGCGATGGGCCCATGAAAGGTGCCAGCGCAAACACAGCCGTAGCAGAGCCACGCTCCTCAGCCGAGAACATGTCAGCAATGACACCACCCGAGTTGGTCATTGTTGACGCGCCGAAGCAGCCAGCTAAGCAACGCAAAATTACCAGCGTGGCCATATTTTGCGAGGCAATAGAGCCGCCTAGAAAAGCAGTTAGACAAAAGTTAGTGCCGAGGAAGACGACTTGGCGGCCGTAGAGCTCGGACAAGGGCGCCCAAAGCATTGGGCCGATGGCAAAACCAAGAACGAAGAGAGAAACACCCTACACGCAAAGAGTCAGCATGAAGAAGCTTGGAGTTGGAGAGAGGCACTGGGGACTTACCAAGATGGCAACCTCCTGGCTCACGCCAAATTCCGCAATGACCTGGCGCACGCCACCCGAGTAAGCCGCCGAGTCAAATGCTACGGCAAAGGTTGCCAGGGCCACCAGCAGGGTGATGGCCCATTTTCGCACATGCGAGAACTGTTGCGGGTTGTGGGGATCAACAGGCAGCCAATCGATGACAAACGGACTCTCGGCCGTGCCATTACCGGGATACTTTTGCTGCAGCACGGCATCGTTGACACCGTGCGGCTTGAGAAGCACATTCCAATGGGAGTATCGCGGGACATGGGGCTTCTGGTTTTCGAGATCGTGGCGATTAGAGCCGGTGCCGGCCTCGGCACTAGCGTTTATTGTGGAGCTTGAAGACTCCGTCATATCTTTGGGTGCGTATATGGAGTCCGTATGTTGGTATGGGCGTGTGCGTCCGTAAAGAAGAAAGAAGAAGAGAGAGAGAGTATGTGTGCGGGGTGCTGCGAGGTGTATCGTTGTGTGCACACGCGTGTCTCTAAGCACTCCAAAGTCAAAGCCGGGCCTTTGGAGGAGTAGATATTAAAAGTTATCCTAGCTCACTGACAAGTCATACAAGTCGCAAGAGTGGTGCCGAGAGGTGAGGGAGTATAGACAAGCCCCCAAGGAAGAAACAGACAAGAAGATGGGCGGGAAAAGACCCCGGGTTTAAAAAGGCAAGAGGCGGAGAGTCGTGTATGTTATATACGTACTACAAGCTAAAATTCCATAGAGAACGAGAAGTGCAAGCTAACCCGTGTTGGCATTGTTTGCTAGTTCCCACGCTTTCTTTTTCTCGTTTTTCCTCTTTCTTCTTTTCCTCTTCCTTTGCTCTGCTTGTTATGGCAACAGGAGCGAGCTATAGCAGAAGTGGGCTTTGCAGGCTCCGAAGAGCCGGAAAGTCATCCCTTATTGGGGCGAACACAAGCAAGCATGGGCCAACCACCGTTCTGAGAGGGCGTGTATTTTACTTCCTTTCTTCTAAAGCTTGGCTGCTTCGACCGTGTGCTTCTTTCGTTCTTTTTTCCATACGCCTTGGCAGGGAAAACATGAAGGAAGGAGGAAAAAGAGCGGCATCGCTTAAGAGGCAAGACATAAGAGCAAAAAGACGGGGGAGGGGCGTGTGACGAAAAGATTGGTATCAAATCAGGTGGGCGGGCTTGCAGCGAGCGGCCCAAACCCGCCCATCTTCTGCCTGTCTCCGCCTCTTACTCGGTGCCTATGCGAAAGAAGGAGGGCGGCTAGCCTTTTAGTGGACAAGGATGGGAGAGCGGCCTTCGTCATGCCAGAAAGCAATGGGATGACACATGTCTTACAGCACACGAGAGCGCAGAGACAAAGCCGAATGCTAGAAAGAAATAAGCATGCCACGAAAACGAAGGAGAGGAAGAGCGAGAGACACAGCAGGGGGGATGGGGGTGCGTCTGCTAGCCACGCTACTGATGCTATTGGCTACTATTGACATTCCCGCTTGTCACCAGCCCAACTCCGCAAGGACTAGCTTAGCAACAAGGAGCGGAGTTCGCGATTAAGGCGGGATTTGGGCCGAGCGAGACTGAACCGCTTCTTGCTTATTCAACAAAAGCTTAATACGACAAGCGCTTTGTAGTTAGGTTTAGTTGATGAAAAAGCAAGTCCGCTGCAAATTGTCGTCATAGCTCACAAAGGGGCATCCTTTTCCTCGGTTTGATTTTCGTTAGGACTAGGCAAAGGTCACGAGCTTTTAGGTCTGGAATGGTATGGTGGCTTTGCCTATCCCCTTGGTGCATTGGTCATCCGTGTCATGGCGTGGTTGTGTGGCGGTGGGAGGGAGAGATGATAAGGAGTGTGTGTTGTCATGCACTATTGTATGGCCCCCCTCTCTTGTTCAAAAAACAACCTCGGCTCAAGCTCTGCTAAATGACAACTACTAATAAATAAGTGCACCCTGTCACATTTGTCATACCGGCCGGTAGACCCACAAAAGTCAACCGCTAATATTCGCACGCCCTCTCTACATCTGGCCTAGACCAGGAAGAGTACCAACCTCGATGGCGAAAAAGAACACCCACGCAAGACGAACAAATTGCTGGACGCAAAGAGGCAGAGAGGAGACGACGAAAGACGAGGGGTCCAGCAAGAAGAAGCCTTATTTCCGTCCTAGGTTCCTCTGTTAAGCCATACATCGCTAAGTGAGCCACTGCCGGCACAAGCTAAATTCCAAGTCCACACCCACGCTCTCTCGCCCTCGCCCTTGCTAACGGCCACACCCAAGACCGGGTGCGAGCAGTCTATGTTCTCCGTCAGGATACGCCAGCCCAATGCTCCGTTGCACGGAGGATTCAGGCCCTATTAACAGACTGCCATTATGAGCAAGCAGAAATGGCCTGATTTGACGAACGGCAAAGGACTCGACTCGGAAGCCCTTTTTGCTCTTCTGCAAAACAGTCACACGATAACTCCCAAGGCATCATCTCGCCCATATATCCATCCAAGACATCCCAGACATCCCAGACATCCCAGGAGTACAACAGCGAGTGTGTGCCCTGCAACTTCCCTTCCAAAGCCCGTTCCCGTTCGGCTTAGCAATAAACCTGCCTGTTTTCTTGACGCGGCTCTACTCTAGTAAAATCAAATCGAAAAAGAGGAAGATGAACAGACTTAGGCCGCGGCACTAGACATGGGCCCCGCCAATCTCCGGACAAGCTAAATTACGCAAATTGGCCTACTCAACCAGCCAACCAACTTGTCCTCTCCAAAAAAAGACAAAAAAACAGCCGCGGCTCAACTTCTCTTCTCATCTCATCCCACCATTTCCCACTAGCAGGGATTCCAGGACGGCCCGGGATAGAATAAGCTCAACCTCCATTAACCCTAGAATAACTAACCCTTGTCTAACAGACCGGAATCACCTAGTCGGATAGACACGCAGTTTCGATCACCCAATTCGTAACAAGCCCAGTCTCAAGACAAACAAAAAAGAATGCACAGATCCCGATTCTGCGCCATCGCCGCGTCTACTACCCTGAAAGTCTTTCTTTTTCTGTCGCGTTTTGCCACCACACAAAACTGCCACTTTGCTTGCTACGCGTGCCTACCTGCTCACAAGATGGAAGCGTCATGAAGACGGTGGGTTAGCCCAGACACTGCAACTGCTTCTTTTGCGGACTTAGGGCACAGCGGTGAAGGCGAAATCAAAATGTGCGCACAGAGTCAAAAAAATAAAGATCGGACTGGTGGGCTAGTGGGACAAAGGGTTGCGGAGTGTGTAAGTGTGTTTGTATCCATACACATTTGCGTATGTCTCTTTGTCTTTTTTACTACATTAGACCAGTGGGGCTTAGTCATCAAAGCCGGCCCAGGAACAGTCGGTATCACTATTGCTACTGCTTTCATCTCCACTGTGGTCGCCGCTAGCGCCCACACCACCGCTTCCACTACCGCTCTCATCGTCGCTCCCGCTCCCACTCTCACTCTCACTCTCACTCTCACTCTCACTCTCACTTTCGCTGTCATCGTCACTGTCCTCGCTTGCCGTGGCTTCTAGTTCGTCGCCCTCCAGAAGCTCTACAAATTCCCCCGTCTTCTTGAGTAGTGGCATTCCCGTGCCTGGTTGTCTAACAATCTTCCCGCTTTCGTCGCGGACAAACGGCTCGGCTTCAGCCCCCGCCCCGCTGCCATCCTCATCACGTATGAACCCCGCCACAAAGAATCCCATCAGACCACGCCCATCGCCCTTGTATGAGCGAATGCATGCCTGTGCCACCTTCTCATCACCACCGGCCGCTGCTTTGTCTCCACGGACCGGCCACTCGCGCAAACCACGCACCTGCTCTTCGCGGCTTAGTACACGCCAGCCACGTTGACGTGCCACGTCTGATGCTAGCGCTGCACGTACAACGCCCTCGTTCTCCTCTGCGTGCACAGAACAGGTTGAGTATGTAATGCGGCGTGCTCCAGGAAAGGAGAGGGCATGCAGCACAATTTTCAGCTGGAAGGAAGCCAGTGCACGCAGTCGTGCATCAAGCTCCTGCGCCGAAGAAGCTGCGAAAACCGGGTTGCCATCGTCATCGAGAAGCACACGCGCCGCTGCTGCCGACGGATCATCGGCTGTCTCGGCCTGGGCTTCTTGCGCGTCAGAGGCGGGCCGTTTGCGTTTTTTGCTGCTGCTATTCACAGTATCCTTAGTTGCGCCAGGCTTTGATTTTGCGCCAGCACCCTTCCCGGGACCTGGGGCGGGCTTTTCGTAGGGCGTGGGTAGGTATAATGTTGGGTTTGAGTCACGGCCAAGGATGCCACTCCCTGAGCAACTCGGATCGAGAAGCAGCGAGCTGACAAAACCCATACTTTCTGGATCTGTTTGCAGGAAGTCCTGGCCAAAAGCGATTCTAACAATGTCCTTGGCGCCAGCAATGCCGATCATCTTGGTGAGGATTTCGCTACGTTGCCGGCTCTTCTCATACGCATATACTAAAGAGCGCTTGACATTTGCCGCTTGCGCCTCGCCACGGCGGTCCCACAACAGCGCTGCAAGATGAGACGTCTTGTTGCCCGGTGCTGCGCAGCCGTCAATCACGTCGCCATGCTCGGGCATCGGGTCTAGCAGGTACGCTGGGAAGCACGATGCCTTGTCCTGGAAAATAATACGTCCTGTGCGATACGCCTCCGTCTTAGTGACGTCAGTGCCAGGCGAGGCTGCTAGCAGGTTTGGGATATGCTCGTCGACGTGTATGGCCGTACCAGGGGCCGCAGCCATAACCTCGGTCACCGAGCCAACTTGTGTAAAGCCCTTGAAAGTTGTTTGCAACTCAGTCGCTACGTCGCTTAAGATTGTGTTAACGCGGATCCAGCGCGGGTAGCCAGCGTCTTCTGACTTGTTTTCCTGTTCAACTAGCTGGCGCAGTGCGTCCAGTGTTGGCTGCTTACGACGAATTCGTGCTCGTGTGAGTTCGGATGCGAGTCGACCTTTGTGCCGCTCAATGGCAGCTCGTAAGCCATGCGAAGTGGGCAGTGATATGCCGCCTTTGGTCAGGAGCAGGTCGTGTACGAGAAGCAGAGCGAGCACGGGGGTAATCTAGCACAAGAATGTTAATACGTGGCTCTTCTTACTGTCCCGAAGAGAAGACAGCGATATAGAGAGCCGTTTCCTTTCTGCAAGCAGGAGAAGGATGTCAAAAAGGACGGAAGCAAAATCTTACCTTGCGCTCGCTTTTCAATAGGTCCGTCGCATCAATCACTTCGCGCAAAATACCGCTCCACTTGCACGACTCGATGGCCAGCGCATATACCTGAGCAGCCGACGACTTGAGGTCCTTGCGCTTGAACACGCGGTTCTTCAGGCTGCCGGGAGCGGTGTCGAGAGTCCGCAAAACGTCAGCGGCCTCGTAGTAGAGAGACATTGGAAGGACGGTAGATGGGAAGTTCTAGGTGATCCGCCAGCTTGCAGCTTATTTATTATTCGTTTGTTATTGCTTGCTTGTTTGCTTGCTAACTATGAAAATATGCGCATACAGAGAAAAGAAGCAAAGCTGAATTGGCGCTCAGGTTTAGCCTAGAAGATTTGCTAAGCGCCGATATTCACAGTTGATGGTCAGTCGATGTAACTTTTTAACCTGCTCCAAGAGAAAAATGTCGTCTAATTGATGGCAGCCGCAGCCAGCTGGCAGAAATGAACTACCGGCTGGCGGATTTTGGACTTTGCACGACCAATGGGTGGGACTTTGCTCCAATTTTCACATCTCAACCTTACTTTTTACACTAACACACAACACACCATCATCACGAAGGGACAATCGAACAAAAGTTGCTAAGAAAAAAAATCCAGTTTCTATTTGGATTCCATATTTTACATCTACAAAAAGAAGGGCAAGGTCATAAAAGCGTTGTGAAGAAAAAGAAGAAAAACCCCGAGGAACATATTTTGTTTTTTTGTCTATAAACAGGATGGAACGAATGGGTTCTTCGGGATTATTCAAATAGTCAGACGTGAAAGAAGAAGAGAAAAAAAATCTAAACAAGAAAAAGAAGACCAACAGTCACGGGAACCGGCACGATATTGGTGGCAAAGAGAAGAGAAAAAAAAGGCAGTGAGAAAATAGGAAGAAACGCAAAAAAAAAGAAGAGAGAAGAAGAGAAAAAACATAACATTGAACCTAGACTCTAAAATCTATGGCTCCGTCCACGATGGCGAACTAGATGTCTACGGCCATAGCTTGGAGTCTCAACAGGCACAGCGGTTGGGTCAGCATCGACAAATTCCGTGACCGTCTCCCAGACAGTATGCACCACCGGCGTTTTGCAGACCGTGGTCTGTGCGGGGAGGGGCGTGGTTGCAGGAGGCAGCGAGGACGAGGAAGACGAAGACGACAAGGCGGGAGGGGGGAGAGATAGAGGCAGGGGAGCAGCCGAAGACGACGATGACGACGATGAAGACAAAGTCACTGCAGAGACTGGCGCGCCATATTCAGCGGGCGACGAGATAGATGAAGCCGGTGCAGGCACAACCGGGGCAGGAGTCGATGACGACGAGGACACCGAAGCCTTGGCCTCGTAGACTTCATACGTGGCGGTCTGGCGAGCTGACGAAGAGGACACAGCGGAGGCCGACGACTTCGATCCACTGCCACTGCCGCTACCGCTGCCGCTACCATAGCTCCAGCCAGTAATTTCCTGTCCACCTGGCAATGTCTGGAACGGACCATCCACTTCCTCGTCAATGAACGGTGGGACTGAGCACTCTTCGGTGTTTACCTCGTCAGCCACACCGGGGCAGTACTCCATGCCCTGGTGGCCGGCATTGCAGTTATCGATAATGTTCTGCAGCAGCGTCTCGTCCCAGCCGGACATGAAGTCGGCGTGTAGCGAGTAGCCGGTCGCGTCTCCATTGCTCAGCACAAACGGCTGTGAGTTGCCACCCTGAGTCCAACGGTCAACAAACGACGCAGTGTCCCAGTAAACTTCGAGGAATAGGTGCGGCACGTGCACCCAACCCTCAGGGCAGTTGGCACGGCCAGATGCGCGGGCTTCGGCTGTGGCACCATTTCCGGAGGTGGGCCAAGCCATGTTTTCCTTGTGGCTGGTCACCCCGGCCTCCGGGTTGTAGCATGATGGGAAGTGAATATCGGCACGCATGGGCGAGGCATACCCATCACAGTTCTGGTTGGGGAAACCAACACCCTGGCCCTGGTTGTTAGGATCCTGGATGCCAATCGTCTCGCCATCACTGTCAGCCGGCCACGACGGGGGCGAGTATGAGTTGCGGGGGCAAGTAAAGCCAACAGGCTGGATCTCACCGTCCTTGGGGTCGATCACCTGAGCGCCTGAGCGCGTGGTGGGCGGCGTACGCAAACTGACGTTACCAGAAAGCATGCTCAAACCCAACGGGAAGGCAGTCAATTCATCATCAGTGGCCTCAAAGAAGTAGTAGACATTGGTGTAGTACATGGGCACAGCCTCGATTTCGCCGCTGGAAGGGTCGCGGAAGTACATGCGAGGAAACCAGTAGTTGGACATGTCGCCCTTGAGCTTAGAGTTAGTGCAGTTAGCAGCACGCAGAGACTCGCCATTGGCCGACGGGCCAAAGCCAGTGCTGCCCTGAACGGTGTGCACATGGGGTGAGAAGCTGTTGGGGTTGACAATAGGGTCAACACGGCCGTTGTGAATCTCTTTACCGTTGAAGCGCATCACGGCAAAGGTGCGGGAAGTTTTAGGCGCTGCAACGGCGGAGCTTGGACCAAAGAGGGCCAGAGCCAGAGCCAACAGGCTGGAGGCGAGCTTGGTGGACTTCATGCTGGAGAGAAGAAAGAGAGAGCATCAAGATTTGCAGCTTGGGTCTGGTAAGTCGGAAGCTTTGGAGAGGAAAAAGACAAAGCACGAAAATGAATGTTGGCTAGGGCACTGACTAGCAAGGCCGGAGAAGAGAAAGAGAAGCAGAAGAAACGAAGGTAGAGTGAAAAGAAGGTAAAAGTCTGAAGACCAGACAATGCAAGAAGCAGAACCAGGACAAGAGGAGGGAAGATGATGAGAAGAGTGAGGCAAGAGGAGGAGGGAAAAGAAAGAGCATCAGTCTTGTCAACACACGAGACTCGAACAAGTAGGAGGATAAGAAGAGGGATACGCCGACGGCCATATATAAATAACGTCTCGAAAACCTCGCCCAATAGGCTCTGTGCTCAGTTTGACTCAAGGGCAATGGGCCAAGGGTTCACTTCAAGGCGATCACAGCAATCACAGCAGTCACAGCAATCACATCAATCACTACGACCACACACACGTATGGTAACGCCTGCCAAGCCCCAGCTCAAACAGACTAGCGCTACAAGAGGTTGGCTCTCGCCCTATTTTTTTCTTCTTTTTTTCTTTTTTTTCTTTTTTTTTCTTTTTTTCTTTCCCTCGCACAGACTGGCCGGTCGCCCAGCCTGGGCTTAAACCTGGGAGGATCGACATGCAGGGGGACGAGGAGGAAGAGAGAGAGAGGAAGAAGAGGCAAACACATGAGCGACCAACAGCCCAGCAAACAGCTATACGACCATCACAGTAAAACAAAGTGGAACAGTGTGGAACGCCGGTGGATGCCGTACCTGCAGGCAAGCTGCAATGCAGGTCTCTGTGTGCCCTCTATGCTCTCTGTGTTTCGCTCCATGTCTCTCTACCTCTTGTTCTTGTCTAATTCAAAGCCCAGTGGGCACCCACCAATGAAAAAAACAAGTCTCCGAGCTGCAGAGAGCATGCATAAAGAGTGCATATACGCTTTTGGCACAGTTTATATTGCCACTTAATGCTTGATGCTATGCATGCCATGGTGATTACGTATGCCCTGTCAGTGGCGCTTGTTCTTCTATATATGGCTCAGCTAGCCAATATAGAGGGCCGTATGAAAGCCAGCCGATCAGCAGCCAGCGGTGACAACAAAGGAGACGGCACAACGCAACACACCAAAAGGCACACAAAAGACACAAAAGACGCAAAAGACACAAAAGACGCAAAAGACACAAAAGACTCACAATTCCAAGCCCAGTTGCAGTCGGCCTCAGCTTCCTCTCCACCCTGTGTGGCTCTCCCTTTCAAACAAGGGCTTAAAAACCAATATTCTGTTTCATATTGCCCAGGGTCTCCTTGAGCCTCTGGGCAACCTCCACGTCGCTCAAGTCTCCCCTGAAGTACAAGCATCGACACTTGATGCCTCGTCCCCCCCCCCCCCCTTTGAAAGAGGACGGAATAACAGCGGGGTCCCCTTCTCTTCCAAGCACCCACACAGTATTTCAACAACGGGAAGGATTTTCTTTCTCCTTTCAAGGAGAAGGAATCAGGGGCCTATTAGGGGGATCTCGATAGGCTTGATTGATTGGCCAAGGCAGGGGCTGAGTGGCAAGAAATAAAGTGGATAGACATGTGGACAAAAGAAGTGGGCCACGTGAAAACAGTGGGCCATTAGAGTTGGAATGCATTTGACACAGAGACCAACCGACGCCGGATTGGCTAGCGGACAGAATTAACAAGCACGGGCTGCTTGAACTTGAGCTTGAAAACATCAACGTCTACTAAGCACTGGCTGCTTGTTTCCGCTCTCTATAGTGGTCGCAGCACTAAAAAATGTGGGCATTGCATTTGCGTTGTGTTTCTATTTAAGGGTCTAAAAGTGGGGCTCTTTTTTTTTGTTTGTTTGTTTGTATTATTTAGCGTCTACCTACTGGTTTTCCACAGCAATACGACGGCATGTTCTGGACGAAAGCAGAGCGGTTGATGTCGTCTTCCACTACCGCTTCCGGGCAGTCAG
>JAZBQP010000404.1:0-17958 GCA_038407015.1 Ceratocystis ficicola | reverse complement strand
ATCGACAGACGCCCAGCACTACAGCTCCAAGGACAGCTTCTCCTGCATAACCTACCCTGGAATTAATATAAATCCGAACCAAATTAATGACAACTCCTGCGACTGCCCCGATGGCTCCGATGAACCTCTCACGATTCATAGATGGTGGGCAGCACAAGATGAAGTGAAGCTAAAAGTGAGCGATGAAAACACCAAGCTAGATGCAGGCCAAGCATGCATGGGTCTTGCTTAGCCCTCCCGGAGACACCGCCCTGGTGAAGATTAAGGAAATAATAGAACGGAGGGGGGATTGTAGAGAAAAACAAGGCTATACACACTATGTGTCTACGTGCGGGCTTAAGGCGCTTGCCAGAACCACTCAGGGTTGTGTATATTGACACCGGCCACGCCAGAAAGAAGTCAACCATGTGGGGGTGGTAAAGAGACTCAACCGCTAATGCAGAGTCAGGACGAGAAACAGAGGCAAAAGAAAGAGAATGAGAAAATTCAGAAGTCGATGACAATGACAATGGCAAACAACCAATGACGCCCGCGTAAGCTTCCTCTGCCCGCATTAGGAAATGAAGTGCACATCATGAGCAAAAAGAGGGAATATGTCGAGAGGCAACATCTGTGTGTTGTTGTGATGTGATGTGATGTGATGTGATGTGAATGTGAATGTGACGCTGGCATGCAATATTCAGGGCTGTATGCCCTGCCCTTTGGCGGTACGGGAGGGGAAGTTTTTCAAGATTATGCCAGCTTGGGTCTATCACAGTAAAAAGAGAAAAAAAGAAAAAGAGTCAAGGATAAAAAGAACGTAGAACATAGAAACAAGGCAAAACTCTGTTCTCTCTTGGCTCAGTGACCGATTCTGCCAGGGCTATACAAACACAAAACACCCCTCAAGGGAACTTTTATTTTATCCCTGTTGACGAGTCACGTAAGGTCGCAACTCGCCGTTAGTCACATGAACCTAGGCTCCACATACATACTACGCCCAGCAAACACAATACAGATGCCACATAGGCAAACACACAGAGCCCAAAGTGACCGAATCCCCTCCCCCTAGCTTGCAGTGAGACATATGAGCAAGACCACCGCGGCGAACCCTACACGAGAGGCGCACATACTTTCGCAAAGACAAAGAGAGTGAAGCAAGACAAGTGACGGTTTAGGAAGGTAATAATTAGCCATAAAGACGAACGCCCTTCCCCCAACTGCCTCTAAACAACGCCTACTTGGGGGTGTTGTCCACCGGCCAGCCAGCCTCAAACTGTAAATTGCCATGAAGGGAAGGGGGGTGTTGATGATTCGGGAGTGTCGTTAAAGGACGTTGTCACCGCCACCATGGCTTTACAAAGCAACAGTGAGTATGTTAAGCTAGGCTTTTTGGTGCAAATGGTATCGTCATAGTGCCAAGCAAGCAATGTCATATGTAAGAATATGACAAAGATGTGCGTGTAAATGCTTTCAAGGATTGCTATTCAAACTAAAAAGTCCTGCGCAAACAAGGTGTCCGCAATAAATGAAGCGTAGTGCCAGCCATATAAAAGCAGAAAGGCCCAAGGCCTAAATAGAACAAGATCTGCTATTATCCACCAACGAAACGCCGCCGTGCAGCAACAAACCAATTTACGCCCAACAATCAATGCCCTTTCTAGAAAGATGTGAGAAGTAATGTATATCCCGAATACTGAGGTTTGATAATAAACAAAACAATCCGAGTTCTCTGGGTCGGTCCTTGCACTTCCTTGGTCGGAAGATCGGAGTTTTTCTTCGTGTACGTGGGCTTGTTTTCCCCACTCGATAACTGATTTTCAGAGACTGAGACTGACTTGAGAGGCTATATGTTCATCGGCATAGTTGGCATCAGAATGCTAACTAAAGAAAAAAGGAGTCTTGGGCGCCTAGCAGCAGCCAGGGCAAGGCTCTATCATAGTCTTTTGCCTGCCATAGTCTCCCTCTAGTTCTAGCCTGTAATACCTGCACCTAGTGTAGGCCCTTGTCGTCCTCCCGCCACAATTTCACAGTCTCGTCAATGTTAGAATCTTGGTGCCAGTGTTTTCGCTTATCAAGGAAGAGATGCCAAAAACAGTGCGTGAACAGCAACTACTCATTTGAGACTAGAACGAGACTCTACCCACGACTTATTTTTAGAGGCATCTCTTTTATCTCCCTATTGGCTCGATAAAATGGCAATCACCTATCTAGATCCGTTGTGTTCTAGAATACACCTAGAACACGACTAGAATACAGAGTCTTGCTTCAACGGTATGACAATGGGCAATGACTACCAAAATGAAAATAAAAATGAAAATAAAAATAAAAATAAAAATAAAAAAAGCCTACAAACAAACCTGTAACAACCGCAATATTCAACAAGCTTGGGCCTCGTTCTCAGTCTTCTAAGATTCTGACACGCGCCTATTATCCACATTTATGATTGACCTCGATAGTGGATGCCCCATGACAGAATGCGGCTATTTCAAGGACGCCTCTGCTAGCTGCTGTTCGTATTCATTGCCAACGTCGTGTGTTCTGACATCAATTCTGGGCTGACTTAATCCTTGGCAGGAGGAGACAAAGGGGAGGGAATGGAGAGGATGAAGAAACAATGGAGAAACGACGAAAAAGAAAAGCCAAAAGACCGCTTGCCTTCGCTTTTTAGTTTCCACGAGGAAGAAGCACGAGCACGCAATATAGCAGCACTAATATAACAATCACACGCACATCCATGTCGGCAAAAGGATCTGCCACTTAGAAGAGCAGTACGCCTGTGGGACAAGCTGCCCATCCCCCTTGCTCAGCCGCATTGCAGCTTACTTTTGAAGATGCCTGCTAGAAAGTGTTGTAGAATTGCTTGTATTCCTCCCCCCCTCTCTCCTCCGTCAACCCCTGAGTACGTGGGTTTATTGTCACGTATTCTTTCCTGCATGTCTGCTTAGTCATGTTATGACAGAAAGCACAGGCTTGACTTGAGCGTCATCTGCCAATTCCTTCTCTTCTTGTCTGGTTCATCCGTCTTGTCAGAGATCCTAGCCCCGCGTAAACGTGCTTTCTAAGTGAACTAGATGCTGGGACATAAATGTTGAGGTAAATTCGAGCCTGACTCATGTAAGATGCTGTTTTCCACATGTAGGCTGATAGTTTTGTCTTCTCGCTTAATTTTTATGCACCAGTCGTGCTTGGCCGCTACAGCGCTATCCCTCCTCATCTTATCGCCCTTTGATTTTCTTACAAAAGTATTTGGATGCTTGGTTTGTTATATTCGTACACAACAGAATCATGATGTTAGTGTAGCCCATATGCTCACCGACAGCAATATCACTTTTTTGGCCCCGATCTCCTTTTCAGCTGGCTTCTATCTCAAATACAACACATGACAAAAGATGCTCTCCATTCATAGAAACCTGGATTGCACCTACCTACTGTTGCCCGCCAATATCAGGAGTGGGAGGCATGGAATGAAATGGCAATCTTTTTGGTAGCAATGGTACTCCAATAGGTATGAGCTCGAAGAGTAGAAAGCCTCGTCTCTTTTACCATTCCCTATAGCCCATACCCCCAAATACAACCTTCATTTTTCTGTGCGCCAAAACGCACTGCTAGCGGCAAAGGACAAAAATCTAGGTAAATGCCTCGGTTAACGTAAATCAGTGATAAAAAAGCTACCGGGCTCCTCATGTGATTAGCCTATAGGGCTAAACTCAGATTCCACTTCATTATCGACCAACCTGTTCCCCTATCTTGACAAACAAACAGGCAAGCAAGCCAAGACAAAAGAGCAACCAGCCACAGTTCTAGCACATCTTGTCACTGAACATCATCTTGTGTAAAATTCTAGAGGTAGAAGGGATGTGGATGTCGTGATCATGAAGGTTGAAGAAAGCCTATACAAGAACCGCTAGTCGTCATCTGACAAGCTGATGGATCCCATAACATCATGGCTTTTTCATTGTCAATACTAACAAGTCTAGCTGGGCATACCCATTGCCAAGGCAGCCATCTTCCGTCTTCTTAAAATCCAGCACCAAGAATACTCTGTTCAACCAAACGGCAGGCTGTCACAAGACTGATGAAACTATCGGGGAATCGCAGCGGCAAAGTTCGTCTCCACAAGCATCTCATTTAACGCTCGGCTAGTATAAGTGCGCATGTCGAAGTAGGGGGGACACCTACAAAGTAAACTCTAGGCCCATCAGTAGAATCTTCCTAATACAGCAAGTCCGCATGGCTTGTTCACGAGAAAACCGGTCTCATTTTTTTGCTTTCGCTCCTAGCCCAACTAGGCTACCCAAGCAGGGTCTTAGTGGTGGGGTTATAATGTCTGGCAAGAAGACAATGCTGTATCTCCAATCTCAAGCCCGGCCTTCTTGTCTTGTCAAGCCACCCAATGCTCTTTACCACATTCTACCAAGTGTGTATGCACTATGTCTTGGTGACAGTAAATATTAGGAGTACGTACTGAATGTCCTAGAGTGAAGAGAAGAACGAAATGAGAGATTTATTGATGTTGAATGTGTCTAACTGATTCTCGCTTGAAGAGCGGATCTCAACCGATATAGACATCTATCACTACTACGTCTAGACTAAACCCATGGGCTTTGGGAGAATGTCCTTTGTGTCTGATGCTAACCCTAACATCCAGCCGAGCCGGACCAGGGCCAGATGTCCTAGTAATCCTGACCTAGTACTGACACTTGGCCGCCTTTGTCTTATATTTCGTCTTGGCTATAGTTGGACATAGCCTGTTGGGCGAGGACTTGCCACAATATAACATGGAAAAATCAATATGAGAGGAGCTTGGGATTCCATGATGTCTACTCAGTATTCTGTTCCTTAGTGAATTTCTGGCACACAAAAGAACCCTTCTATCTCCTTCTTGCCTTGTCTGTGGTCTCCCAGGTCCCGCTACAATAGTTCCTCTTGTTTCTCTTGTTGCTCTTCCTGTTCTTCTTCCTGTTCTTCTTCCTCGTTCTATGCTTGTGCCTAACCTCATGGGACAAACTAATCGGCCCTTGAAGTACCGGCTTTCTTTTTTCAATGGCCTTGTTCTGTCACCCTGGGCTAAAGCTGAAGACACCTGTTTTGCCCAACACTACTTCCTCTCTGCCTCCTCCATTTTCCTATGCCGTTTTCCCTTTATCTATATTTTACAAAAATAAAAAGACTAAATCCGGCTTAATCTTTTAAGACCAGACAAGCTCTATCACACATTGCTCTTGTTGGACATCATGCACCCCTCTTACGCTGCTACCTTCCCTGCCCTCCCCCCCTCCCGACCTAGGGCAACACAAAGCACAGCATCGTATACACATGAGCAAGCACCAATGATCGGCCACTGTGCCATTTCCCGAAAGGTGTTTGACTAGACCACGTAGGAGAGGCACACCTACTATCTCGTTCTATGCATATGCAGCGAAACTTTTGCCTAGGTTGCATGCCTCCTTTCTTCTTCGCAATTCCTAGAACGCATGCTCTTCATCGTTACCACATGAACAGACGATAGGTATTTAAAGAGTCGAGCGAGAGGAGAGACAAGTACCGTTCATGTACATAGGCACCATTTAAATCCGTTCATCATGGCGCAAAGTGGCCATCTTGCATAGCCCCCGTTATCTCTCATCATTACCGCCCCGGTAACTCCTTTCCTAAAGCGGATGCATATAGAATTGGGAGCTTCAGAGTCGGAGCTTGCAATATATCTCGGATTCTAGGTCTACTCCTTAGGTTACAGTGGACGCAGTGTAGTGGCTGCGCTGGGATTTAGAACACCATCAATTGTATTAGACCCAGAAGCGTCGCTCTTTATGGGCTATTTCTACCTATTTACTACCCTAAACGCCTGCTTTGGGCTACAAGACTTCTATTCGTGGCAGCTAACGTATATCGCCAAGTTCCAGTGGGCTGTACTGCGTAATGCTGTGTAATCGTCTGCCAAACACAAACCTACATACTCTTATAGCCAGCGCGCATATGCCCACGAGACAAGAACGTGGGTTTGTCTATTCTGGTGACACTCGGCTTGGCTCGTCTTTTGTAGTGGCGCTCGCTCCTACACATTGTTGGTATCCTGCGCCATGAAGCTGAAGTTCAGCTTTTTCCTTGCTTTTTTTGTTCTCTCACCTCGTCACAGGCAGCATTGCTACATCTAAAGTCTAGCTGATAGGTATCTACACAGGTGCATGTATTTGCCCGATTACTATAGCTCAACTACAGCATGCCACACCTTGCTTTCCCTCATAATAGGTGAGGGTCTTACTCAACTAGAACATATGTGCAACAACCACCGTTGATAAATATCGGTTAGTGGCTTGCACCTGATGCCCTAATGCTACCAACCGAGCGATTCAAAATTATTACATGATAACAAAGAAAAAGAACAAGGACTCGGGTAAGCTGAAATTCTCGCTTGGCTTGCTCTTGCGTGCTCAACAGTTTGTTTGATTAGCAGTGTTTGCTGATCAGGTAATCCTCTACTCCATGTTTCTCGTGTGCGACTCTACCAACGATGGCTCTTGGTATTATCTCAGTTGAATTCATACATACCCGTCTACGGGTGTGGTCCAGACAAAAGTCACCAGGCACATGTGTTCTTCATTTCGTAGTTCCTGATATATTCGAAACTTCTGGTTGATACTACCTCTTTTGTTTGCTCGGTCTCGATTTGATAGAAGGAAATGCACCCTTAGTCCTAGCACAGCCTAGTTCCCTAACTAATTTTGAGGATGGTCTTTCCATCTTGTTGTTCATTTTATAGATCCCTCTCTGCCATGCTGCATTTTGTTGAGCCTTTCTTGATGAAACGCTGTTCTAGGTCTAAAGATCACCAAGACAAACGCCCAGGGAACATGAGGCGGGGTGAGAGAAAGGTGGAAAGAAATCCAAGACTAGCCGGCACAAACTAGCTAACCGTAGCCCAAGGCTCGGGGCAGGCAGCCCAAAGGTTGCAACTGTTTCTTCAAGTACTGCTCAGAAGTAGGCTCTAGGGCGCCAAAAGAGCCACGGTCAACAGAAAACAGGATCGTGGGCACTTTACAAATGTAAGGAGGAAGTAAGCGACCAGTTAGGCGCACAATACGGCCAAATATCTCACTAATGCTCGCCGGATTCAACACACAAGATGCGAGACGCAATAGGCAAGTATATAATAAAGCCAGCTAAATAAGGAAAGAAACCAACACGTAACGACAGTGATCATAACAGACGTATCAATAAAAGAGGGAAGTAAACCCCATGAATCTTGGACGCCCCATGGTAGCCCCAGCTAGGGAGGCCAAGCCAGGACCCAAGCCCGCTGTATGCAATACAACAACACCCAATCTACCACCTACCCTCCCTCTCCATGCGCACTTTTTAATGGAAATGCTTTAGGCCATAGTCCTTGGGGATTGGCTCGCCCCGCTCTTCGTCAATGCCAAAATCCACTTGCACCAGGATGGCGTCCGGCCCTGAGCGAATGTGATCTTCATCAGAAGCCACAGACGACACAAGCTCGCTTTTTCCCGCCGTAACCACCGTTCCGGTCCCTGCGCAAATTGCAGCGCCGGTACCAGCACCATTGCCTGCAGTTACCCCCGTGCTGCTCAAGTGGTGGTGGTGGTGCTGGTGGTGACTGTGTCGTCCAACCTCCAACCCATGACCGTCACTTTGGCCACTATCCCCGCTCCCTGTTGACTCGAGCTCAAAATCGCGGTTGAAACCACCACGACCATGGCCTTCGCGGTTCCGATGGTACATACTTTTGAGGTTCTCTGTGCTAGAGAGATGCTGTGAGTTGGGCTGGAACCGACTGCGTGCCGATGCATACGAGACTTTTGAAGCGCTCTTGAGCCTCCCGCAAAACAAGTCAAACACAGGCTTTATGCCTGGTACTGAAAGCGCTATCAACGTTGCGCCAATCTCAGAGACTTCTATAGCCAGCATCGGGTTGTACGACCACGACATATCCGCCTCCCATTGGCCTTTGATGACAAATACAAGGCGGGTGACAGAAATGCCGATTACACTAGTAAAGGGAAGGTGGGATTTGTTAGCCAAAGCTTGGAACATCGAGTACCGAACGGTAGTTACTGCATCGTTGCTAGCAACATATTCTAGAGACTTCGAGAAGACTTCTAGAAGTCAAGTCAACGAACAACGGCAGCTACCCAGAGTCGATATCACAGCAAGCACGCATGTGAATGGTCCCGAATAAAGATGCAACTTACAAAACTCCTGGTAGCAAGATACACGTCAACTGAATCTTCCTCTTTCGATTCATGTCCAATCCTCTCAGCATGGCAATGGGGATTCCAAAGATCAAAAAGTCACACAGCAGAGAGGTAGCCGAGTTAACACTATAAACAAGGCCCCATTTCAAACATGTGTACTTTTCAGCCCCGGGCTGCCATGAATATGGCCATAGGCCTGTAACAGGCAGGCAGTGGAAGATAATAAGAAGAATTTGGGGCAAGAAGCCAGCAACAATCAGACCGCCAACTATGAAAATAGCCATGCGGAATGTGTTGTGCATCTTACAGAGCCGATAGTAGAAGGCCAGACCAGATAGCCTGCCTATCAGTAGTGACGTGGTGTATATTATGTGGGCTGCGAAGTCGAGGATCTCACTATTTTCAACAGTGTTCATTGGCATGACATACTCGATGTATTCAAAATGCCGTCCTGAGCCAAGCCGGATGAGGATGATGCAAAGCACGACAAATGCAATAAGAGTGAGCTAGCAGGCGCCGACTTGGTTAGCGATTTTCTCCTCAATAGTAAGTCAAAAGAAGCAAGTCAACTTGGAATCCAAAAAAGACAAAAAAGGATGAAACAAGGAGAAGGGAGGGAGGTCAGAACAAAAATAAGTGCAGGCCTCCTCTTCTTCCTAGTTATGGCCAAATGGGGTAACTAACAACTCCTACCAATGCCAATCCATCATCAATACCAACGTGTTTGACAATAAAAAGGCGCGAAAACAGACGGACGGCCACGATGAGTGTCGAAAGGCTACCAACGAAGATAATAGCCACAATGGTTTGGCTCTCGGTGCTTTTGTACAGTCGATCTTCAATTCCTTCCGGGACACGCCCGGCAGCGATTGCCTCCTCAATCGCCTTGCTGCTCATTGGAGCAAAATAGCAAAACAAATGACCAGAAGGCAAAATGAGGCGCAGTGCCAGAGGCTAGTTGAGGGGACAGCCCACGGCGATTATCAATCTATGCAAAAAACGGCCCACTATGCCCGAGGTAAGTGAGGCTCTCGCAGTTCCCTTGTGGCCAGTAGTATGAGAGACTAAATGGAGAGATATCGTGAGAGGGGGGCTGTAGTCAGAAGAGAAGGGTGAGAGGCAATGGCCTAGCTGACAGACAGAGCCCTGATAGTGGCCAAGGGCAGATAGATGGGTTACGAGTCTCCTGTTCCTTTTGGTCAAAGTACAAGCATCCAGGGACAGGAAATACTCCAAGATCGGTAAGGGCTAAAGAACAACGGACAAGGCGATAGACTGTGATTGAGTTTGAGATTTCATACAGGAGAAAACAAGGGCGGGAACTTGAAGTATAATGAAGACAAAGATCAAGGGCAATCATGAACAGGAAGATGTCGAAAAGCAGGCACAAACGAGGGTGATGGCTGTATGTATGGTCAGATGCGCCCAAGAGGGGGGAACATGAAGTCGGCATGTAGGGGGGAAGGAAAAGAAAAAAGGGAAAGGAAAAGAAACCCTTCTTGAGGTGGGTGGGCAACCAACAGGTAATCAAAGAGACCAGAGAACAGCAGGGCGGGCAGCAACAGGAGGGTGGGACAAAGACCACTGACCAAGGCAAATAAGACAATTCAGAACAGGAAAGCCAGTCGACCAACCAGTTGCTCAGCCAGGCATCTACATATGTGGCGCACCAATATGAAGCATATCGGGTGACCCTTATCCTCCTGTTCTTTGTTTTTACTGCTAGGTCATTGCGGGAATCCTATAAGCAGTGTACTTTCTGTGTGCGTTTGGCCCCAAGTCTGGACCCGAGGAATCCTACGTGTTCGGCCAGCTCGGTGGTTGACTGGTCGTTGGTTTCTTGCCGTTTGCTAGCCAGCAAAAAGAAATATGACAACACTTGAATGCAAAAAGTGGACTTCTTCTTCAGGGACAAGCCCGAGACTTTCACTTCAGACTCTGCTGAGAACCATGTTAACGGGACCTCACATAGGAAACATGCAGGCAAAAAGGACGGCGAGTAGTCTGCAAGCGAAAGGTGGATGGAGACATGAATGGAAACCAAGCTGGTGCTCAAAATGCGGTCAAGGCAGTGGTTCAGCGAGTTCGTACTTGCTAGCAGTAAGCCCGGATGTAATGCCAGCACGTATTGTACATGCACATATACCAATGATCGTGGATACTCAAGAGCATGCCAGTGCTCAGTATTCCGTTTTCTGGGCGTATTCCGAAAACCCACTGGGCGAAAATACGCTGTGTGAGCCAAAGATCTTTCTGCCTCTATCTATCGATTCGTGTTCGTTCCCCCTCCACCTTCATCTTTTAACCGCCTCTATGCATCCACCCGAAGCCTGGCGCTGCTCCCACCGGGCGGCTGCCTGCCTACCTGGTCTATTTACACACAATTTTAATATTGAAAGAAACAAATGTGTTGGAGCATAAGATGCCCAGGCACTCCGGTCTTTTCCTTCCGGTTGACCCAAAATGATGAAGAAATGTTCTTGTAGTTCTTCTTTTGTTGTCGCTGCCATAGCCCATAGCACACAGATGGAGATGCAAAATATTAGAAACCTATCAAGTCAGACGTGTGTATATGCTAAGTATACCAAGACCACACTCTTGTCCGTTGAGGTCGCACATGAGCTAGAAGCTGGTAGCACCGTCAGCAATATATTTACCTGTGCTCCCTTCAGCCAAGAAACAGACCGTGCAAATTTCTCTAATGCCAGCTCTCAAGTTCGGCTACTGTTGGCGGCCTGGTTCCATGACTGCTATACCATGCAAGTAAAATTACGTATTCGGTGGGAGTCTGCCACAATTCAGATACACATATGTACACTGACCTGAACTGACACCCACTCGCCTCACCACCACACATGCACCGTCTGTCTTTCTTATTTCCCTAGGTAGAGGGCGCTCGGCGGCTTGACACCACGCCCGCCAAAAACCCAGGACAACATGACTGCTGTGATTGTGTGCTTTGCTCCAATCGCTGTCACAAAATATGACATTCGAGCCGAGTCACAGGCACGATTCTTGTCCCTTGTCTGGCTCCCGACTTATCGCTACTATCTATACTACGATATGCGCTGTCCTAGATCTTGGCCACAGATGCCGCCTGCTAGAGTTTCGATGCGAGTACTCGACATTTTTTATTCCGGAAACTTCCTCTTTTGCTTAGACTCGAGTCCTGCCTCAGTCTGGCTCTTTCCTTGTTGATTCAGCCCCGCCGCGTCTCTCCCCCTCTCTCCGTTTGTCTCATGGTCCTCGCCCTCCTCTTTCTCGTTTGACTTACATTACAGTCAGGTCGCCCAAATTCGAGACACCAGATTGAGGCAGGCAGGCTTTTGGATTGCTAAGTGGATTGGTCAATTTTGCCCTTGTGTTCTCTCTCGCTCTCCTGTACCATGCCCATCTGCGAACCTTGCATGGCCCCGTTTGTGTCTTGTGATGAGTGTGCTGATCTTAATAGCCACCTTTTGCCTGTCTGTCTACAAAAAACAATGCGCCATGCAGCTCCACTGGATACTCATAAGCCACGCCAGCAAACGACAAACATCCTGTGATGTTGCCGTTTCTCGCAAGTAGCAGCCACACATCATCAAAGCGTAAGTAGGATTTGCAAGGGGTTTCACCAGACTGACCTTGTTCATACTGAGGCCTTGGCAAAGTTGTCGGCGATTTTCGCATCCAAAAGTTCGACTAAGTTGCCAGAATCTTTGCGCATTGCATACCCGCGATGATCTTTTTGCCATCAAAAACAAAAAAGACCCGTGTTAGGGTTGTTATTGCTTGTTAGGGTTTAGAGCGCCACTTTGTCAAACCTCTGTCCGCCACATTTCCTCCCCACATTCTTTGACTCCCCACCAAATGTGGCGTAAGCTTCATCTGTTTGGCAGATGGCGAAGGCTCATCCTGAGCGATGCTTTAGTGTATCAACAATCCAACCTTGGCTATCGACCTGAGCACTCACACCGCCCGGCAGACACCGTTTCCTTGTACAACAACAAAAAAAGAACAGAAGCTTCCCAAGCATACAATGGATGCCAGCTTTGCCCCGTTGAAGAATGACCTGCTGCTTCGTGCGGCCAGAGGTGGGAATCTACACCTCCCTTAGCCTACCTCATTCACATCACAGCAAATAGTCTAGTAATGCTAACCATGCTGGATTCGATTAGGCGAAAAGGTCGAGCGCCCACCTATGTGGGTTATGAGACAGGGTAAGAGATATTTGGCTCGGAACTCTGCCTGCTCCAAGTTGTGAGCATGAGCACGAGACCTGAAGCGAGCACAAGGCTGTGACCTCAGGTCTAAAACGATACTAACATCTGCCAATAGCCGGCCGCTATCTTCCCGAATACCACCAGGCCAAGGGCTCTCGTGATTTCTTCGAGTGCTGCCGGGACCCCGAGGTGGCTTCGACCATTACCCTGCAGCCCGTCGAGCGGTATGCTGGCCTAATTGACGCAGCCATCATCTTCAGCGACATCTTGGTCATCCCCCAGGCCATGGGAATGGTGGTGGAGATGGTTGAGAAGAAGGGTCCCCACTTTCCGCAACCGCTTCGTAGCCCCGACGATGGGCAGTACGAAAAAGTGCTTAAGGGTGCTGTTGACGTTTCCAAGGAGCTGGACCATGTCTACAAGGCTATTACTCTAACACGCAAAAAGCTAGACGGCCGCGTGCCTCTAATTGGCTTCTGCGGCGCTCCGTGGACGCTTTTCTGTTACATGGTTGAAGGTGGCGGCACCAAGCTGTTTATGGAGAGCAAAAAGTGGATTTACAGATATGCCGAGGAGAGCAAGGCGATGCTACAGAGGATTGCCGAGATCTGTGTTGAGTATCTGGCTCTCCAAGTCAAGGCTGGAGCCCAGGTGAGCTTTGCCTTTAGCCTTTTGGCCTTATTTTCTCTTCTTTTGCTCTTGCCCTTGGTCAAGCCTAGCAAAACAGAGGCTCACGCGTCTTTTGATTGAGATGATTCTATTCTAACACATTGACCCATCTACTTTAGTTGCTGATGGTCTTTGATTCGTGGGCTGGTGAGCTTTCGCCGTCTGCCTTCAAGGACTTCTCTGAGCCCTTCCTGGGTTACATTTCCAAGCACCTGCCTGCCCGTCTGGACGAAATGGGCCTCCCTCGTGTGCCCATGACTGTGTTCCCCAAGGGCGCATGGTTCGCTCTGGACGACGTGTGCAACTTGGGCTACGATGTGGTTGGCCTTGACTGGCTTATGGAACCCGAAGAGGCTGTCCGCATTCGTGGTGACCGCAAGATCACTTTTCAGGGCAACGCTGACCCCGGAGTGCTATACGGCACTAGAGAAGCCATCACCAAGGCGGTGCAGAGGACTGTTGATGGGTTCTGGTCAGAGAAGAAGGGCTGGATTGCAAATCTAGGACACGGTATGAAACCTGGAGCGCGCTTTCGTGATAGTGGACATGTGAAGGTATGAAGATGCTAATACTCTGTTGCACATTTTAGGTATCACTCCTGGTGTTAACCCGGAAGATCTCAAGTTCTTCTTCCAAGAGATCCACAGGCTAACCAAGGCATAATCGCGGCAACGCACACCATACGTATTGGAAGTGTTTATATTTTTCATGGATGATATACAACCTTCTAATGCAATGTGTACATCTGGGGCATAAATATCAGCTACAGACCTCATTTGTCTTGCTTATTTATCTGCAGCAACAAAATAGTAACTAGATTCTTCTTGCAAAACGACTAGTACTGTCTATTACAGCATTGGCTCCAAATTTTATACTACTGTTCTTTGGTTAGGTTGACGACTACTACTACTACTACTACTACTACAAGTTAAGTTCAAAAATACAAGAACACGATGACGTAGAAAATGTGGCAAACAAAGACGTATTTAGGTTCGCTATGACTAAGACGCTGAAAAGCTTATGGTCTCGCAGTTTATATGTAATAGCTTTTTTTCTCCGTGTCATAAAGCGTTAGGTTGCGTAAGAACCGTCATCAACAAAGCCCACCAGGTCGTTAAAAAAACACAAATAAAACTCCCACGCCCCTATAAAAATAAAACTTAACCAATAAACGCCAACAAATCGCCAAGGAGGTCGCCGAGTAACGTAAGAGCTTCAGAAGAGGGTATCATGGGAAGAAACGAGGACATAGACAGCCCCGGAAGAAACAGCAAGAACTCGGGAGAAGGCGTCGCGCATACACGACCAGAAAATAGGACAGAAAAGAAGAAACATAATCGTGTCATAAGGACAAGACTCGGCAAAAGGCGATCTGGATCTCAGTCTCTATTTGCGGAAGAATGCCTTGGCCTTCTCGATGATCTCGGTGCTTCGGCGACGTTCCGAGCCGGAGACTGGGCTCTCACCAATGTCCAGTGTCATGTGAGGGATCTCGGCGCGCTCCAGGTCTTCAATGTTGACAATGTTTCCTGCACCGCCTCGGCCAGAGTGCTGGACGCTACCTGAGAAACGGCGACGTGGGATTCTAGGAGAGGGGCGTGTTAGCTGCGTGTGTCTATCTAGCGTGTTGGAGATGCCAGTAGGCTGGAAGCATCTGACTTACTCTTCCACATCTTGACGCATGCGGGTCTCCAGAGGGTCGGTGTTGCGGGCCATGTTGCCTGAGCCTCCGCGACCGGTGCTGTAAACAGCGGTCTTCACAGTAGGGGTAACAAGGTCGGCAGCGGTCAAAGGCGGAGAAAGGCGCTTGTCGGCCATGTTGCCAGCACCGCCGCGGCCGTGAGAAGAGTACAAAACCATTGTGAGTGGAAAGACGGTGATGGAGATGGGGAGATGGAGAAAAAGCGAGATATGGAGTAGAAAGAAGTGTGCGTAGCAAAGCGTGTGGTATGCAAGTATCAAAGGCAGTGCTATCGGTGGGGTTTGTAAAGACAAGTACTATAAAAGAACGAACTTTGTGGTGTACAATAAAGTCTCCAAGTCTGAAGGCAGCCTAGGGTGGGAAGCCGCCCGAACTTATATACCACGAATAAAACTCTCTTTCCTAAAACATCATGACTCTACAAGCCAAGCCAAGCAAAGCAGAAAGACATTAAAACAGCAGTCTCCGGGTTCTCTCCCTCCCTCGCTTACCAGCAGCAACAGCAAATTTTCTCACGCATTTTTCCTCTTTAGTCTCCTCATGGTTTCGTCACTAAACTGTTACGTACTAGTACTACTTAGTTAGCGACGCAAGTTTTGTGATCACAAGGCCAGAAAACGTGCTTCTCAACTACGTTGCTTGCCGCAGCAATGGGCCCAGCTTTGACTTGGTTGACTAAAATAAGTCCACAGCGATAAAATGGCGATGAATTTACATGGGAGTATTCCAACTGCAAGACTGGGCCTTTTTTTTTTTTGTTTTGTTTTGTTTTTCTTTTAGGGAGGCAGTTACGCCATGAGCGAGCGTCAAGAAGACCCGTTTTTCGACAGTCTCGAACAAAGAAAGGCTCTAGCACTAGCCTCGAGATTCTTAGAATCCGTTAGATCTCTGTTGCCGAAGCCAAGCTAAGGCAACTACTAAGAAGTTTTTTTTATACTTCCTTCCACTTTTTCCCACTGTCTGCCTGGAAATAGGCGGGCACAGGGGTCTCACCAATACCTGATTGGCTCATTGTCTCTCTCGAGGGAAGCCTTTTTTCTTCTTTTTTTTCTTCTTTTTTCCTCTCCTCCTACTGCCGGCGCCGGCCTTTGACTCCTATCTCGCACAAGAGACCTACGGAGTAAGAAAACTTTTCTCCTCTTACAGCAATGAGAGGAGGCACAATTTCTTGGCTAGGCCCAGTCATCTGGTAGACCTGTCGCCTCCTCGGTGCCAAATGTCAAGTCAAATAACGCACTCATGCATTTGGAATATCCTTGGTCTTTTACATAATAACTTGAAATTTACAAAGTCACATGGTCCTTACCGCTCACAACTCCAACAGGTCCTCTGTTCCAGTCAGGGATGTCAACATTCTTTTTGCTATTTGCTCCTTTCGCCTCGTCACTTCTCGCTGCCCTGGACTGGCTTGGCAGTCTCTCCTTTCACTATTAAATTTCTTTTTCCCCTCTCACTTGCGCTTGTGTCAAGGTTTGTTCTTTTTTTTGCGCTTCCCCAAGAGAAATCCGGGGAATGCCCCACCGGACATGTGAAGCTATTAACCAACAGAAACGTAATGAAAACTCTATGCTAGACCAGCTGAGCCCTGCTAAGCCCCTAGACACCCAGCAAGCCTTGCCCTGTTAAATTCCCTTGTGGTCTTGGAGATCGGAGGTCATTTGCTCAAAGTTCTAAAGAAGGGGTAGGGAACGGCTTGTCACAACATTGAGCAAGATCACAAAATGGAGGAATATGCAGATGCTGTGCAGATTTTTCGACTTAGGCTGTGTTGGTTGGATTGTTGTCAGTGGAGTGAGCAGCATGCACACTCATGTACACCCACTACATAGCATGTTGTTCACACATAGCGTGTTCTGTATGCCCTGCACGCCACTTGACGTAAGATTGCTCCCTGTGAATACGCGCCATCCACCGTCTTTAACTTCTCATGCTTCTCCTATCTCAATGCCAAATACCACTTCAAAATGGCGCCAGAACCGCGTGCCACAACTCGCAAACCGACTCCAAGTTTGCGTGAACCCATGAACCTGTGCATCTTGGCGTCCATAATCTTCTTTGTCAAAGTCAGGGGCACGCTCTGCTTTTCTCCAATTCGAAAGAGAGTAGCTGGCTATGGGAAAGCATCTTGCCCCCTAAATTTCCGTATTCTCTGTTGCCCATCATCTTTGTTCCCCTTCGCTCTCCTCCACAAATTTATTGGGCTGGCAAAGCTGTCAAATTAAAGCTTTGACTTGGCATAGAAGCGACCACAGAGCAAGCCGGTGTTCGGCTGTGGTTTATTAGTCTGTTGTTATTATTATTAAAGCAAAAAAAAGAAAAAAAAAAACAGAACAAATTCGTGCTGGTGAGTTTAGCCACAGTTTCTTGGTCTCAGAAACTAACCTGAATGGCCCTATCTGCCCCTTGTCTTCCCATCTCCGTCTCCTCTTCTCAACGGTGTTGAAGCAGACTTCCAAGCGAGCTCCGGATGGAGTTCAGGTAAACTAAGAAGGCGATGTACTTAAAAAAACGAAAGGGGGTAGTGAATGTGAAAAGAGGAGGAGCCAAGCTTTTCATCAACTTTACATGATGAAATAAGTATCAATTTTCACAAACGGCCCTTGTCACATGCTCCAAGTCATGTGCTCTGTTTTTTTTTTGTCTTTGCCCAAAAGAACGATGACGTGAGAAGATGAAGGGGACTCAGGCCTACATCGATGGGGAAAAAAAATGCTTAGAAAACCAGAAGTATGATGGGGAAAGATAAAATAAATAAATGCGCATAACACCCAAAAAAGAACATCACTTTTTTATATGTCAATAAGTTTTGATGAAAACAGAAGGAAGGTAAGGGCCAGTCTGCCTACCCAAGCAAAAAAAAAAGAAAGAAAAAGAAATTAATGCAGTGTAAAAAGTGGGGTCTTGCCGTGGATCGAACACGGGACCTCTCGCATGCCGTGCTTTAGGGTTAACCCTAAGCGAGAATCATACCACTAGACCACAAGACCGTGTTAATATGAAGGACACGAGATACGTGTCTTAGTGGAGCTTAAAATGCATCCAGCCCCGAAACAGAAACCGGACACAACCTTCCCTCCTACAACCCTCGGGATGGCACCTTTGAGGTCGGCCGTCCATCCCCTCGACAAAAGACAAAATCTCCCATTTGTTGAGGGTTGAACGAGAACAGTGTATGCCACTGATGCACTGA